>CM071851.1:30972578-31199704 GCA_036507275.1 Sicyos edulis
TGATGATAGTATTGCGATTCATACAAAGACGATACTTGTACGAAAAAATTCTTTAAATCATTACCAAGATTCTCACATCTAACATGATTCTGCAAAGGATATTGTGTAGATAATTTTGGCGGTTGAACCCGAGTCAACAAACCACAATGATAATCACTCAAATATGAGGGTTGTCTGAGGCTGTAAGTTGATGTCAAATCGCATTCTCTCTATGAAGGGTTATATGCTCAAAGGAGTGAGAACATTTGAACCCTCGACAACATTTTTAGGTAGCACACAAGAATCAGAAACTGTCAAGTTATGAGACTACATACTGGAGATGTCTTAGTCAATATTTGGATAGTCACGAGACCTTGTTATATCAATCAAAGAGTAATAGTGTGACGAACCCGACCCAAAACATGGCCCTAAACCTGGGTTCTCACTCAGCATGCAAGTTAAATATGAAAACAAGCGGTTTAGTGCTCATATTTAAAAACCTTTCAAACATATGAGAAGGGGGAACCCTTAAAACATAACCAACAATTTTCATTTAAACAAACCAACAAAGTAAAACAAGCCTGACCAGTGTTTATAAAAACATACAATACAATTTAAACAACTTTTTAAACAATGTTCCCCTAGGACTCCTGTCCATCTACATGCTGAATAAACAATGCAATAATAAAAGACAGAGTGCCGGCCCCATGATCAATCAGCTCCCTCCGCTAGCCCTCCTGGTGTTGTCCCAAGTTACCTGAAAGATAAATAAGGGTGAGTATAAACATACTCAGTAAGAATCCCCAACCGGGGTACAATACGATACATCAGTCATCTAGCACCTCAACATGCAAGCAAACAGCTATCAACACAGATCATAGCTCAACGAGCTCATAATGCAAGATCTGGAGCCATCAGAAGTCTCCTACTTCCGGCCTAATGATTGGTTATCCTGACCAATCCTGGGACATCACCGAGGTATCTTTCACTCGGGGGATTGTTCAGCTAAAAAAATGATCCCAAAGATGTCCTCAAGGGCCTCTTGCCCTTGCTACTAATCTGGACTTACGGGAGAGTACCCGAAGTCTGGCTCTAAACTAGAAGGAATGGTGTACTCACGAACATTAGCCGGGGGGAGCTCTCCGAACCGGCGACTAACGCTGCGTGTGCTTGCGCACACGCATCTTCTTTGCAACCGGCGTAAATGCGGGGCCTAAGGGCAAACTCACGCGGGCGTGCATGCGCATGCCTATGACTCGGAAGCGGTGTCATCGATCACGATGGCGCGAGGCCCTCGGCGCTCATCCATGCGGCTGAACCACCGATCGAAGCTAAGAACCGGGCCAAGGTAGGCTTAAACCGTTGGCGGGGTTCTCGCTCTAGCGAGCTACAAACTAGGCATACGCCAATGAGGTAGCTAATTCTCATTGGTCACGGGGGGGAGAAAAAGCAATGTACGTTATGCTTTGCTCTATTTCCGACCAGTGGGGACAAAATGCGTTATGTCCGCTCTCAACCCCGAAGCAATGCTTCGCTTTACTCCCGACGGTGGGGACAAAGTACGTTATGTCGCTCTCTCGGCCCTCTGGATGATGACAAACCCTACAACTCTATCTAAGAGTACAGAGCAAATAAATGATTCTGGCTAGCAAGCAATGACCGACATCAATCACATTTACCTAGCATGATACTACAAACTTAGCGGAGAATCATAAACATGCCGAAGAAACAAACCTAGCATGGCACTAACATGTAAAATCAGGCAAACATGCTAGCAAGAGATCAATCAAAGCTGCCTATCACTATCATGCTCATAACAGTAAACAAGCATACAAGGCACAATCGTGATAATATGGCAGGGTCCACACAACCACGGTAAGAAATCCTTACCTGGAACAAGCAGAAAATAATTTACACAAATCATCCAACGACCCTCGAGCCTCTAATCGAACCCGAACAGCCTATACATCAAATAAAACGCCCAAATCAAAATCCATAAACAACAGCCAATAAATCAGGGCCCAACGAAGAAAAGACTCAGGAAATACCATCCGAGAAGCCACAAGGCTCGGGCCAAGCCAACACACAACAGAGCGGTCAGGCGCGCGCGCGCGCGCAGCACGCGCGGGCGCGGAGGTCTACAGTGCGTGCGAGCCGAGCCGGGCGAGGCAAGGGACAAAGAGGTAGCAAGATGTAAAACTATCAATGCATGTTGTGTCAAACTTGAAATACATTTCGTCTAGTTAACTATTTGTATGAAATCTGTTTCCCGTTTGAGAGAATAGAGATAGAGCGAACTGGCATGCCATAACATTTGGTTTTGCTAAGTTTACATGCAAATCAAAGAACACTTTGAGATAAGGTTCGCCTAGTGCTGAGTGATTGTTTTTACTTTCGCTGGAGTTTGAGAAAACCTAGTGTAACGGCCCAGTTTTCTATCCCGGTTCTCGAGGAGCTTCCGTTTCAGATTCAGTGGTTCGGTTGGGCCGTTAGAACTGTTTTGACCCTTAGGGGTATTTTGGTCTTTTGCTCCCAGGCGGGATTTGTGGATTTTTAGGGCTTGAGGCAACTTCGCGCTTTGTCGAGGTTTGTTTGTTGGTGGTCATGAGTCCCGAGATGTTTGGGCTATTCGTTTGGGAGTTCGGTTGTGATTTGGGTTTTGGGCAAAGTTATGGTTGTTTGGGTGTTTCCTTTGGGATTCGAGCCCAGGCCCTTAGAGTTGATTTGTGAGGTTGATTTAAGTGAGATTTGTTTATTGGAAAAGGTTGCTTCAGTCGGGTCTCGAAGGAGGAAGCCGGGAAATGGGATTTTATGGATTTTTAAGGGTATTTAAAAATTGGATAAATTGGATATTTTTGGATAAGGATGGAAAAATAATAAAAGAGAAAAAGAAAAGAAAAGAAAAATCCCCAAAATTCCCATTTTCCCCCATTTTTCCTTTTTTGCTTTTTTTCCCCTTTTCTCTCCCTCTCTCTCTCCTCCAGCCCGAGCCAACCCCCCCTGGTCGCCCAACCTAGCCACCCAGCTCGCCAGCCTGAGCCCAGTTCACCCCAGCCCGAGCCCCAACTCGCACAGGTCGCGTCGCCCAACCCCCATGCCGCCCGCACTGAGCCGAGTCGCCTCGCCCAGGCAGCGTTGCCCAGCTCACCCAGGTCTGTGTCGCGTCGCCCGAGCCCTGGCCGTACAGTGTCGCGTCGCCCAGCCTTCGCCCAGGCCGTCCCCGCACGAGATCGAGCGCCCCGGTAGCCCGCGCGTCGCGTCGCGTCGCCCGCGCGCGTCCTGTAGCTCGTGTCGCTCACGCCCGAGCGCCGTCCCCAATGCCGAGCCGAGCTACTCGCCGTCGCCCAGCTCGCCCGCGCCCCAGCGCCTTTGCGCCTGCGCCCAGCGCCCAGCCCCTGCGCCCAGCCAGCTTCTGTGCTGCCGACAGCCTACCCAACTGTGTTGGCTTGGCCCGAACCTTGTGGCTTCTCGGATGGTATTTCTCGAGTCTTTTCTTCGTTGGGCCCTGATTTGTTGGCTGCTGGTTATTGATTTAATTGGGGTGTTTTATGTATTTGATTTGGGTGCTTTATTTGAATGTATAGACTGTTCGGGTTCGATTAGAGGCTCGAGGATCGCTTGGTTGATTTGTAATTATTATTATTTTCTGCTTGTTCCAGGTAAGGATTTCTTACCGTGGTTGTGTGGACCCTGCTATATATCATGAATTTGCCTTGTATGCTTGTTTACTGGTATGAGCATGATATTGATAGGGCAGCTTTGATTGATCTCTTGCTAGCATGTTTGCCTGATTTTACATGTTAGTGCCATGCTAGGTTTGTTCTTCCAGCATGCTTATGATTCCTGCTTAAGTTTTTAGTATCATGCTAGGTAAGCGTCTTTGATGTCGGTCATTGCTTGCTAGCTAGGAATCATTTATTTGCTCTGTACTCTTAGATAGAGTTGTAGGGTTTGTCATCATCCAGAGGCTGAGAGTGGACATAACGTACTTTGTCCCCACTGATCGGGAGTAAAGTGTGCGCAGCATAACGTATCTTGCTTCCCCCCCCGATCGTCAATGTGGATTTAGCTCTGGTTGGGAGTAAAGTGTGCGCAGCATAACGTATCTTGCTTCCCCCCGACCCGCCGATGTGGATTTAGCTACCCACATCGGCATAAGCCTAGTTTGTAGCCTGCTAGAGCGGAACCCTGCCAACGGTGTAAGCCTACCTTGGCCGGTTCTTAGCTTCAGGTCGGTGGTTCAGTTTGCCGCAGGATGAGCGCCAGAGGGCCTCGCGCTCGCGTGATCGATGACATCGCCTCCGAGTCATAGGCATGCGTGCCTGGCCCGCGTAGTTTGCCCTTAGGCCCCCGCATTTACGCCGGTTGCAGCAGCATGCGGTGTGCGCGCACACGCGTTAGTTGCCGGTTCGGAGAGCTCCCCCATGCTAATGTTCGTGAGTACACCATTCCTTCCAGTTTAGAGCCAGACTTCGGGTACTCTCCCATAAGTCTAGATTAGTAGCAAGGGCAAGAGGCCCTTGAGGACATCCTTGGGATCAGTTTTATCCCCCGAGTGAAAGAGACCTCGGTGATGTCCCAGGATTGGTCAGGGTAACCAATCATTAGGCTGGAAGTAGGAGACTTTCGATGACTCCAAATCTTGCATTATGAGCTCGTTGAGCTATGATCTATGTTGATAGCTGTTTGCTTGCATGTTGAGGTGCTAGATGACTGATGTATCGTATTGTACCCCAGTTGGGGATTCTTACTAAGTATGTTTATACTCACCCTTATTTATCTTTCAGGTAACTTGGGACAACACCAGAAGGGCTAGCGGAGGGAGCTGATTGATCATGGGAGCTGCCGGCACTCTGTCATTTATTATTGCATTGTTTATTCAACATGTAGATGGACATGAGTCCTAGGGGAACATTGTTTAAAACGTTGTTTAAATTGTATTGTATGTTTTTATAAACACTGGCCAGACTTGTTTTACTTTGTTGGTTTATTTAAATGTAAATTGTTGGTTATGTTTTAAGGGTTCCCCCTTCTCATATGTTTTGAAAGGTTTTAAATATGAGCACTAAACCGCTTGTTATCATATTTAACTTGCATGATGAGTGAGAACCCAGGTTTAGGACCATGTTTTGGGTCGGGTTCGTCACACCTAGCTAGAGCTTGAGAGAGCCTGATGACTCTGGAATAGATTCAGAATTCAGCATCTATTCGGATCATATTGCGTGTTATTCAATTCATATCAAGCGTCCGCAAGGACAAAAGTGCGTGCTTTAAGGTGTAATTCGCTAATGTTGTGCATTAGCAGAGTTAAATGCTAAATATCGGGATCATGCAAAATAAAGACAAAAGAAGCATAGATAGCACGGAAGTCGCAGAAACTTATGATTATTTCTAATTCGCAAGATCAACATTAAATGGAGCATTGCTACAAAGGAAATCAAAACGAATGAGCACGAGTAATTAAGCTCGGAAGATCAAGGCCAATCGCATTACAAGTAAATAAAGAAGGAAGAATCTGCCAGCGAGAAGTTGACTAACCAGACAATTAAGAGACGGATTGCTGAAATCACGGGATTCCTGCCTTAGACAAATCAAACACATATGGCAAGAAATTAAAAGGAGAAATCTTCGTGCAAATTGATTCTCACCATTCTGGAACCTTCGGAGGCTTGACGACCTAGCTCTATAAAAGGGGACATGATGTAATTGAGAAGGAGAGCTGGATCTTTGCCCTGTTTTTCTTCTCAGAGAACTGCAGAGAATCGATCTACGCTACACTTTACAGTTGTTATTTTATTTGTTTTGTTAAGACGTATTGTTAGAATTATTTCAATTCAGTAATACAAATCTATGATGTTTGCTTCATTATGCTTTTTGTTCTTTGTTATTATTATGAACTAATTTTCGTAAAAACTAGGGGAACGTGAGTGATTGTAGCATGTCATAGGGAGAATTA
This sequence comes from Sicyos edulis, assembly GCA_036507275.1. NCBI lineage: Eukaryota > Viridiplantae > Streptophyta > Magnoliopsida > Cucurbitales > Cucurbitaceae > Sicyos > Sicyos edulis. The sequence goes on from CM071851.1 coordinate 30,978,514, forward strand.
GGAAAGGTTAATCTAGAGCATGTAAGATAGGAACTTCATTAAAACAGTAAGTGTTGACCGACCATCCACACAAGCTACTAGATTGTAAATCGGAAGAGGAATGATCTAAGTCTATCAAGCATGTTTAATAGGTAGTGTTGCAGGTGCAACATTTTAAATAGGAGTTTAGGAATAAATGCGAAACTACTATGTACGAGCGTGGGGTTAATTACACTTAGTTGTAGCAGAATCTAGGTCTAAGTGCTGAACGAAAGTAGAAGTATTAGTTTGTTAGCGTAGTATGATAGATCCCCTTGCCGGGTGTTTCTTGCTATTACATTGCTACTACTCTCACAAGTATCCTAGTTTAGCCTTAACTTATCAAAACTGTTATTTTGTTTAGTTATTCCTTTTTCTTGTGAAAACCCAAATCTTTTCAACATCTTTTTATGCAATTTACTTTTTATTCTAAACATTACCTCAATATAAATTCTAGTCCCTATGGAGTACGATAATTTACTTATTTCTTGCTACAGACCACGTATATTTGCGTGTCGCGGGATCATTTCACGCTATTCATAACCACGTTTGTAACACAGGTCCCAGCGTCCATTCAGGACACTTTGAGTTAGAGCCAAGAGTTAAGCCATTAGTAGTTCGGTTCTTAGCTTAACGCCACTTTTCCCTTGCATAATAATCCAAAAAGTTCTAGTCACGTTTCGATGCCTTTAACCCGATTAAAGTTAGCTCATCATTCTTGGCATCTTACTTATTTTGTCTTTTGTGCCTTCATTTATTTTGCTTTAGCAAAGTTATTTCACTTTAGCAAGGTTATTTCGCTTTAGCAAAGTTATTTTGCTTTAGAAAACTTAGTTTAGCTCTATCACAACAATTTTCCCCTATTACCATGACTCTCTAGATTTCATTTAAGCATGATGTTAATAACTAATCTCTGTAGAGATGACTTTTACTTACTTTAGAACTTACTACAAAAGGATTGTGTAGTTGGACATTCTTGGGTCTAAGCTCGCATAACTTAATTTCGCTTCGCTCCAATTTCGCTAGAGCATACTAGTAGCAACATCGTGTGACCTCCGATTTATCCCAACACTAACTTTGGTGCAATATCACTGAAACACCTTAATAGTCTTGTTGAATTGTGTCTAACTACATCTTACTTATGCCTAAGCCTAAAAACTCATGTGTACCTACTATAGTCATCAATGATTCTACGATAACATATAGCTAAATGTTATAAGTGTGATTAGTTCGCACTTCACGCAAGTATATGCGGTCTGCAGCAAGTAATAAATAAATTATCAATCTCCACAGGGACTGGAAACTATCTGAGGTGATGTTTAGAATTGAATTGTAAATTTCACGAATATGATTGAGTTGGTTTTGTGATTGAAGCATAAAAGTAAGTAAATAACGAAATAAAATAGTATTGATAAGATAAGGCTAGACTAAGATACTCATGAAATTCAACGTGATGTAATAAAAAGAAACATGCGGTAAGGGACTCTATCATATTACGCTTTACAAACTTCCGCTTCCGCTTTTGTTTAGCATCAAGTCTGACTTTGTAACGACCCGACCTGAATGGGGTTCTAAATAGGCCATTACCTCAATGCATGCATACAAATCTACAGAAAATTTGCAAGATGGTGTTTGGATTCTAAGTAAAAACTAAAACATTAAAACATCCATTTAAAAATCAACATAAATTCTGAAACTCATCCTGTTTCCAAGCACCTGTTCCAAGACAAATACATTTCCAAAACATTACTCTGATCAGAGATTTATTTAAAACATACAAGCTTTACAATAGTTACAACAATGCTAGAATCCGGAAATACATTCAGAAAACTCCCTAGGGCTCCGTGCCCAACTACATGCATTTAGAGGACATTTAAATCATATACATAAACATAAGACTCAGAGTTGAACAACGGGTTTTCCATGATCACAGCTCCTCCTCCAGCCATCCTGTCTCGCACCATGGTTACTGTGGAAAACCACATAATAAGGGTGAGTAACGAATTACTCAAGAAGAATCCCCAACCGGGTACAATACGATACACATGGTCATCTCGATGAGCGTATGCAAGCTATGAATATAAACACAGAATAGAGCACATAGCTTAGCCCACACTTGGGCCTCGGATGCCAACTCAGGGTCTTAGTCCGGAAATAAATCACCACACCACACATCACACAAGTCGCCCTATACGAGAAACAAGTCCCGGCCTCGGCTGCATCTCATCGTCGACGAAAGGTACACTCGGCTCACAATCCCGAGGAGCTCTCGATCGGTCTTTGTAATGAGCGTAAGCATGCACAGTGCTCTACTGCAGCACCATGGGGGTGCCGGGTCTAGAGGCAAGCCGCCCATGTCCAATCACCACGCCTAACTAAATCTTTGGATCGGTGTCACCGACATAGGGTGTGAGACTGGACACGTAAACTATGTCGGCTGAACCACCGCACTGGGCCAAGGAACGGTCGTGGTAGGCTTACACCAGAAGCCGTCCTTGCCTTAACAGTGGCAATCGGGGCTACTCGCCAAACATGCCGAGGACATGCCGGCCGCCGGGCGAGACAATGCCAAGTCATCATCCCGACCGCTGGGGCATTAACAACCGCCACCCTCACCCAAGATTGCGGGGCCTACCGCTTGGTTAGCTAATCCCTCACGGGGTCGGGGGACGGAATGACTTGCTCGACGTCCCTCGCCATGGATGCAAGGTACTTTATGCATCGGACCGGATGATGCTATCTACCCGCAACTCTAACTCGCCTTAACAATCGACAAACAATCCAATACAATCCAATACGTGCTCAAAGAGAATACAACGAGCCTAGCATGATACTACGAAGCATGGAATGATACGAGCATGCCGAAAAGGAACAACCTAGCATGGACTAACATGAGAAACAACATAGGAAATCATGCCACGGAATTCGAATAGAGAGCACTTATCGAAACATGTCAATAAACACAAACAAGCATACAATCAAGAATCACATATAATATCGCGAGGTCCACACAACTCCGAGTAAGAAATCCTTACAGGCCTAAGACCTCTAAACACAAGAAACCTAAGCTGCGATCGAACCCGAGCTACCTAGCGAGAACCTAACAAAAAACAACAATAATTACAATCAAAAGGCCCAAATATAATAAAACAAATGGGGGCTCGGCTGGGAGCAACTCACGAGGCACTGACGACACTCGGACGGGGCCGGCCAGACGGCTAGGTAGGCTGGCTGGCGCAATTGCGCGCGCGACACGCCTGGGGGCACTACACGGGCGGCGCGCGGACGAGCGGCGCGCGATGCGCCGCGGCTTGATAAGGGCTGGGCGGGCGATGGCTACGTCTGCGCGCGATGGGGCGCCCGGCGCGCTAGCTAGGTGCGTGCGTCGTCTTTGCGGCGTCTGCAGCGAGCGTCTTGGCGCTGCTAGCTGGCGATGGGCTGCTGCGGTGCGACGGCGGGGCGGATCTGAGAGTGCGACGGGCGAGATCTCGGCCGTGGAGGGCTCCTCGGCCGCCGAGTTCGACGGGAGATCTGCCGGCGAGATCTGGCGGGCGACGAGCTGGCTCACTGGATGGGGCTAGCTCATTCCAGAGAGAGAGAGAGAGAGAGAGAGAGAGAGAGAGAGAGAGAGAGAGAGAGAGAGAGAGAGAGAGAGAGAGAGAGAGAGAGAGAGAGAGAGAGAAAGGATTTGGGGGAAAAATAAAAGAAAAAAGAAAATAAAAGGAAAATGGGAAAATAAAAGAATAAATGGGATTTTAATCCTTTTCCATCCTTATCCATTTTTTCCAATTTTCTAAAAATCCTTAAAATCCTTAAAATCCCATTTCCGCTTCCCTCCTTCGAGACCCGATCAAGCAACCTTTTCCAATAAATAAATCTCACTTAAACCCAACTCCCAAAGCAACACTAAGGGCCCTGTGCTCGAATCCCGAAGAAACACCCAAACGAAAAGCCCAAACATCTCGGGACTCGCAGACCACCAACAAACAAACCTCAACAAAGCGCGGAGCGCCTCAAGCCCCTGAAAATCCACAAATCCCGCCCGGGAGCAAAAGACCAAAATGCCCTTAAGGGACAAAATACTCTAACGGCCCAACCGAACCACTTGAAATCGAACGGAAGCACCTCGAGAACCGGAATAGAAAACTGGGCCGTTACAGACTTCTGCCGCGATTAGATGTAATTATGAGCTGGCACTAAGTATGTGATAGTTACACGTTTATTCCTAAACTCCGATTCAATGCATCATAGATGTAACACTACCTATCAAACATGAAAAATAGACTTAGGTTATTTCCTCTTCCGATTTACAACCTATTAGTTTGTGTGGATGACCGGTCAACACTCACTATTATATTGATGTACCTAATCTACATGCTCTAAATGAACCCTTCCAGTTTCTTCCTACAACATGCTACTAAAATTCACTTTCTCCTAGTTTTTCCCTAATGGAGTTAGTTCATGACATAGATAGAAAACACAAAACACGATATGGAAAACATATTATAATTTGTATTACGGAAGTAAAATGAGTCTAATGATGAAAAAAAAAAAAAAAAAAACTATCATCGTCTTGGTCGTGTCTCTGAATTCTTCTAAGAAGGAAGAATTCGAAGAAAACACCCGCCGCCTTTGTTTCTCTATTACATAAAAATCTATATATAGGACTAGGTCATCAAATCTCCAAATCTCCCAGAATGGCATGAACCATATTTGCGATAATTTCTCTTTATATTCTTGCCAAATGTGTTTTGATTTGTCTATGGTAGGAATCCCATGATTTCAACAATCTATCTCATATTTTGTCTAGTTAGTCAACTTCTCACTGTCAGATGATTCATTCCTTATTTTGTTGAAGTGTTTCAGGCCTTGGTCTTCTGAGCTTTAATTTCTTGCAATCGCGCATCTTGATTCTCAGCGTCACACTGCCTCACTAGCGTAAACCCTAGGAAAACAAAAATCAGCATAGGCCCTGCAAAATTCGTGCTAAACGTGCTATTTTGGTTATTTTTTTCTTAATAACCGATATCTTGCATTTTACTCCCCCAATGCGTAAGCATTTGCGAATTACACCTTTCTCTTCCTAATTTTGCCTTACTCGCAATAATTTTTAATTAATAAGAGTGAATAATGATCCAAGTTAGGCTAAAATCTGACTCTATTTTAGGGTCCTAAAACCCCCAAACTTAAATCATTGCTCGTCCCGAGCCATGCTATTATTGGTGTAATAACTGCTAAAAGTAATGCAAATCACAATGTCACGTTCTTCCTCTTGCTAAAAAAAATTAATCTTTAAGTATTATTGCCTTGATACACCAAACACTTAATCATTCCAAATCACCATTCACTAGGATCCTAACAATCTCATCTCAGTTCTTCTCCTCATTCCCTTAGTCCAAAGTTCAACTTCTAGTTTGGAGACTTCTACTCTATTGCAATTCATTTAACCCCTATCATCTAAACTTGTTTAAGACATTATGTTCCAGGCTTATTTATTTAGGTTCCTTTGAAAAAAATGTTCCGCTTGGCCTCTAATTGGTCTTGTAGCATTACTAGCAGAATACTTGAATATCCCACGACTATTCGCTCTTCTTGCCGTTTTATTTTTATCCAGAATTCCTTGAGGTTTTTAAATTTTTGTTATTATTTATTTATTTTTTTTGGAAAGAAATACGCATTCGTGTATTCTATTTGGAAAGCAGCCTCGCATAACGCAGACACTTCTCACCCCCAAACTTAAATGCTTCAATTGTAACCACCCGACCCGAATGGGGTTCTAAATAGGTCGTTACCTCAATGCATGCATACAAATCTACAGAAAATTTGCAAGATGGTGTTTGGATTCTAAGTAAAAACTAAAACATGAAAACATCCATTTAAAAATCAACATAAATTCCTGAAACCTGTCCCTGTTTCCAAGCACATGTTCAAAGACAAATACATTTCCAAAACATACTCTGATCAGAGATTTATTTAAAACATACAAGCTTTGCAATAGTTACAACAATGCTAGAATCCAGAAATACATTCAGAAAACACCCTAGGGCTCCGTGCCCACTACATGCATTCAGAGGACATTTAAATCATAAACATAAAACTCAGAGTTGAACAACGGGTTTCCATGATCACAGCTCCTCCTCCAGCCATCCTGTCTCGCACCATGGTTACCTGTGGAAGACCACATAATAAGGGTGAGTAACGAATTACTCAGTAAGAATCCCCAACCGGGGTACAATACGATACAAATGGTCATCTAGCAGAAAGATATGCAAGCTATGAATATAAACACAGAATAGAGCACATAGCTTAGCCCACACTTGGGCCTCGCATGCCAACTCAGAATCTTAGTCAGGAAACAAACCTCCACACAAATCGCCCTATACGAGAAACAAGTCCCGGCCTCAGCCTGTCTACTGTCGAATGAAAGGTGCACTAGCTCAAGATCCCGAGGAGCTCTCCGATCGGCCCTGTAATGAGCGTAAGCATGCACCGCGTGCTACTGCAGACTATGGGGGGTGCCGGGTCTAGTGGCAAGCTGCCCATGTCCAGTCACCACGCCTAACTAAATCTTTGGATCGGTGTCACCGACATAGGGGTGTGAGACTCGGACACATGAACTATGTCGGCTGAACCACCGCACTGAGGCTAAGGAACGGGTCGTGGTAGGCTTACACCAGAAGCCGTTCTTACCTTAACAGTGGCAATCAAGGGCTACGGCCGAACACGCCGAGGACGTGTCGATCGCCGGGGGCGAGGCAATGCCAAGTCATCATCCCGACCCGTTGGGGCATTTAACGATCGCCACCCTCACCCAAGATTGCGGGGCCTACCTGCTGCCGGGTTAGCTAAACCCTAACGGGGTCCAGGGACGGAGAATGTCTCGACGTCCACGCCATGGATGCAAGGTACTTTATGCATCAGGCCCGGATGATGCTATCTACCTGCAACTCTAACCTGCCTTAACAATCAGCAAACAATTTCATAAAATCCAATACGTGCTCAATAAGAATACAACGAGCCTAGCATGATACTACGAAGCAAGGAATGCAGGATACGAGCATGCGAGTAAAGGAACAACCTAGCATGGACTAACATGAGAAACAACATAGGAAATCATGCGATCGGAATTCGAGAATAGAGCACTTATCGTGAAACATGTCAATAAACACAAACAAGCATACAATCAACAATCACATATAATATCGCAGGGTCCACACAACTCTGGTAAGAAATCCTTACCTGGTCGAAAGACCTCAAAACACAAGAAACCTAAGCTGCGATCGAACCCGAGCTACCTATAACGAACCAAGAAAACACATCAATAATCATAGAATAGCACTAAAAATAAAATAAAACAGCATGCTCGGCTCGGGAGCACTCACACGGCATGACGACACGAGGCTGGGCAATCTTCTTTGCTGGGCGGTCGGGTACAACCGGATCGGGCGCTGGGCGCGGCTGAGCGCCAGCTACTGTGTGTGGACACGCTACTGGAGCGCACACAGTGAAGGCGCGCGGACTCGGCGAATGTCTTGGCGAAGACGCGCGACCTGGGCGTGACGAGCTCGGCCGCTGGTGAGCTCGCGGGCTGCGACGGCGAGCGACGGCGTGCGACGGGCGTCTGGCTCGGCAGATCTGGTGCGACGACGAGCGACGGCGCTGCTGCTCTGGCGGATCTGGTGCGACGACGTGCGACGGCGCTGCTGCTCGGGCGGATCTGGTGCGACGACGTCATGAGCTCGGCCTTTGGCGGCGACGGCTTCTCTCACCAAGCGCGATCTGGGCGTCTCATTGGCTGGCGTCGGCGACGGCGACAAGGCCGACGGCGGTGGGGCCGCCGCTCGCCGCTCTGGGCTGAGTGCGCGGGAGATAGAGAGAGAGAGAGAGAGAGAGAAAAAGAGAAAAGAGAGAAAGAGAGAGAGAGAAGGAGAGAGAAAGTGAATTTGGGGAAAAAAATAAAAGAAAAGAAAATGAATTTGGAAAAGAAAAGGAAAATGGGAAATAAAAGGAAAAATAAGGATTTTATCCAAAATCCATCCTTATCCACTTTTATCCTTAAAAATCCCATTTCCCGGCTTCCTCCTTCGAGACCCGGTTGAAGTGTAACGACCCGACCCGAAAGGGGCATAAAATAGGCCGTCACCTCAATGCATGCATTCAAATCTACAGAAAATTTGCAAGATGGTGTTTGGATTCTAAGTAAAACTAAAACATGAAAACATCCATTTAAAAATCAACAAAAATTCCTGAAACCTGTCCCTGTTTCCAAGCACCTGTTCCAAGACAAATACATTTCCAAAACATACTCTGATCAGAGATTTATTTAAAACATACAAGCTTTACAACAATGCTAGAATCCGGAAATACATTCAGAAAACACCCTAGGGCTCCGTGCCCAACTACATGCATTCAGAGGACATTTATATCATAAACATAAACATAAGACTCAGAGTTGAACAACGGGTTTTCCATGATCACAGCTCCTTCTCCAGCCATCCTGTCTCGCACCATGGTTACCTGTGGAAAACCACATAATAAGGGTGAGTAACGAATTACTCAGTAAGAATCCCCAACCGGGGTACAATACGATACACATGGTCATCTAGCGTAAAGATATGCAAGCTATGAATATAAACACGTAATAGAGCACATAGCTTAGCCCACACTTGGGCCTCGGATGCCAACTCAGGGTCTTAGTCCGGAAATAAATCACCACACGACACATCACACAAGTCGCCCTATACGAGAAACAAGTCCCGGCCTCAGCCTGTCTACTGTCGACGAAAGGTACACTAGCTCAAGATCCCGAGGAGCACTCCGGTCGGCGCTGTAATGAGCGTAAACATGCACCGCGTGCTCTGCAGACCATGGGGGTGCCGGGTCTAGAGGCAAGCGCCCATGTCCAATCCACGCCTAACTAATTCTTTGGATCGGTGTCACCGACATAGGGTGTGAGACTGACACGTAAACTATGTCACTGAACCACCGCACTTTGGGGCTAAGGAACGGGTCGTGGTAGGCTTACACCAGAAGCCGCCCCTTACCTTAACAGTGTGGCAATCGGGGCTCTTGCCAAACATGCCGAGGACATGCGCGCTTCCGCCGGGCGAGGCAATGCCAAGTCATCATCCCGACCGTTGGGGCATTTAACGATCGCCACCCTCACCCAAGATTGCGGGGCCACCGTTAGGGTTAGCTATTCCCTAACGGGATTAGGCAGAGCTCCATCTCATACGTCCACGCTCGGGGTGCAAGGTACGTTATGCACCCGCCCGATGATGCTATCTACACCGCAACTCTAACTCGCCTTAGCAATCAAAGAAACAAGCAATATCATCCAATACGTGCTCAATAAGAATACAACGAACCTAGCATGATTCTAAGAAGCAAGGATAGATACGAGCCTGCTAGAAAGAAACAACCTAGCATGGACTAACATGAGAAACAACACAGGAAATCATGCCAGTCGGGAATTCAGAATAGAGCACTTATCACCAAACATGTCAATAAACACAAACAAGCATACAATCAAGCAATCACATAATATATCGCAGGTCCACACAACTCCTGTAAGAAATCCTTACCGGCCTAAGACCTCTAAACACAAGAAACCTAGGTCATGATCGAACCCGAGCTACCTAGCGAGAACCTAACAAAAACAACAATAATTACAATCAAAAGGCCCAAATATAATAAAACAAACAGGGCTCAGCTCGGGAGCAACTCACGAGGCGCGACGGACACACGAACGAGCCATTTTGCGCACGGCTAGGCGGTGATGGGCGCAGACAGCGCGTTGGGGCCCCGCTCGTGGCGGCCGGGCGCGCGCGCGCGCTGCTGGGAGGGCTCACGGGCGCGCGCGGGCACGCGAGCGACACTGGCGCGCGGGCGCGGGCGCTAGCTTGGTTGGGCGACGGCGCGCGGCGCGACTCGGCACAGGAGACGGCGCGCGGGCGAGAGCGACACGACGCGAGGGCGCGCGATCTGGCTCTGGGACGCGCGACTCGAGCGCGGACGACACGCGACGGCACGGACGACACGGACGAGGCGGAGCGGGGCGACGGCAACCTTTGTCGCGGGCGAGCTCGGGCGACACGAGCCGGGCGGCGAGGGGATCGGGCTCGGTCGGCGATGGCGCTCGACGCCGGGTTGAAGCGACTGGGTCGGGCGAGGGGCGAAGGCGGCGTCTGGGTGGGCTAGCTTCGGGTGAGCAGGGCTTGGGTGGGCGAGGCCGGCTCTGGCTCGAGGGTCAAGCGAGCCAAGGGGTCAGGGCTAGGTGGGGTCTCTGGGAGAGAGAGAGAGAGAGAGAGAGAGAGAGAGAGAGAGAGAGAGAGAGAGAGAGAGAGAGAGAGAGAAAAAATTGATTTTGGGAAAAAAATAAAAGAAAAAGGGAAATAAAAGGAAAATGGGAAATAAAAGGGAAAAATGGGATTTTAATTTCATTTTCCATCCTTATCCACTTAAAACCTCAAAATCCCAATTCCCGCTTCCTCCTCAGAGACCCGATCAAAGAAATCTTTTCCAATCAATCAAACTCACTTAAATCCAACTCCCAAAGCAACACTAAAGGCTCCTGCTCGAATCCCAAAAGAATCACACAACCAACCATCACTTTGCCAAAGCCCAAACCACAACCGAGCATCCAACCGACTAGCCCAAACACCTCGGGACTCGCACCACCAACAAACAAGCCCTCGACAAAGGCGGGAGCTACCTCGAAGCCCCAAGACCACAAATCCTCGCCCGAGAGCCAAAAGACCAAAATACCCCCAAGGGTCCAAACCGCTCTAAAACCCAACCAAACAACCGAATCTTGACCCAAGGCACCTCAAAATCGGAATAGAAAATCGGGTGTTACAATACTCCCTCCTTATAAGACTTTCGTCCTCGAAAGTCCTAAGACGAAATACTCGAGAAAAAAAACTCCACTTGAAACCAAACCAATCGAACTTCTCGCTAAAAACAAAGCACCAACGTTCTCCGAAAACCAAACCTCTTGGGTTCTCAAAAACTCAAGGCCACAATGCCATCCAGATCGGGCATACATCGAACTACAAGGGAACAGACGGCAAACCACGTCCTCAACTCGCACCAACTCTAAAACGGTGCTACTCTCAAAGAAACTCGAGGATCGGCCCAAAAGCTCAAACTTTACACCACGCTCGGCAAAACTCCTCTAGGAGCTCACACTGTTAACAAACAACCTCAACCCTACACAAACTGGCCAAACAACTGAACCTTCCAGGTTCCAGAAACCAAACGGCCGGAAGCAAACTTTTCCATGCAAATCTACTAGCAACGTGCCAAAGAAAACACTGCCAGGCAAGGAAACCACCAAAAATTCCTCTCAAGGAAAACTCGGGCTGCAAGGACTAAACCATCACGCAGCTCTCTACGGCACAACACCTTGAGGAAAACAGCTCAACGACTTTACCAACCAAAGCCATGGCACCTCTGTGCCAACTCACTCAAACGGCTCTGCTACTCCAATCATGAAGCGCACAACAAGGAGCAAAGCCCGAGAAGGGCTTGCTCAGCAGAACTCAACCCAAACTTATAACGAGCGACACTCGCCTCCAAGCTACCTCTCAACTCTTAAAATCCAACTGGCTACTCAAAAGACTTCTCCTTTTCGCTTAGGCCAAACTTATCTTCCAACCAGAAGCTCCACTCCCGAAACCTTACAAGGAAAACGGATGACGACAACCTCAAAGCTTACGGATCCTAAGCCACACGATTCCGCAAGACTACCTCAGAAGCTAACACTCGAGGCTGACATCCAGGGAGCAACTCAACCACCACAGAGGCTAGGGGGAAAGGAAATCCTCACTCCCCAAAGGACCAACAACTTGCCCGAACAACTCAACTCTGACTGGCTAGCCTCCGCCCTTGCGGGAACAAACAACCTTGCTTGCTAACAACATAAAGCAGAGGACCCTCACGCTCAATGACGGCAAGGCGCGCTACTCTGTTCAACTACACAACTCGGGAGCTAAGTCGACTCCTACCAAACGCGAAACGACTTCCCAAAGAAGCAAACTCGAAGGGCGTGAACATCACACACGCTCGCTGACTTGCTCAAACCCAAGGCAACAACAACCAACTCTCTTGGAAGCAACACCCAAGGGAAATCTCAACCAATCGGATCACCAATCCGAAACTAACAACACTTGCTCAACTACCGAGGGAGGGGTCAACTCCCAAAACTTACTGACTAGAAACAAGACCTTAGGGCAACGCCCTCCAGCTAGAACCGAACTAGCTCTTGAAACAACGAGAGAACCAAATCTTGGCCAACACTCACAAGAGGCAAAACAACCCTTATTGCAGCCTCTAGAACACCATCCAAGAGTCCACCTATCTGGACAAACAACTGCTTCCAAGCAGCCAACAAACTTTTCCTTCTTGCTAGCACCTATACCATCGACTCATGGCTACGGGAGAAACCTGACAACTCCCAGAAGGAAACGGCTCTTACAAACAGACATCCGAAGGACAGAGAGCTCCACATACGCTCACTGTCTTGCTCCACTAGAGCAACAACATCTACATCTCACGGGGCAACAACAGGGGTCCATCTTAGACTGAACCTCCAAAAGCCAAACGGGGCAACTCGACATCCTCGAAAGCAGAAAACAACCAACTGGGCACGAACCATTCGTCCCACGAGCAAAGCAAATCACTAGCAGCTCCAAACCACACCTTGGTCAACACCAAGCATCAACTTGCCACCTCCCCGGAACCAATCCGGACTTTACTCCAAACAAACACTAGCTAGCTAGTTTACCAAGACTGCTAGCAACTCAACCGAGGCTACAAACTACACGGCTCCAGCTTGCCAACTGAAACTCACTACCTGGGCCTGACTGAGCTTTGGAGAGGCTCTCCAAAACCTAGGGATCCTCCGATCACCCTCCGACACATACGGCCGACAAACGAGCTAACAGCCAAATGCCTGAACAGGCACAACTCTCTCCAGCATCTCAACCATGCAGGCCAACTCCAATTCCTTGGGAACCAAGAGGATCCAAAACGCTACCGAATGCGTCGTCCTCCTACTCAAACATCAGCCTCTCAACAAGGCTTCTACCCAAGGAAAGGATCCAAACATCATTCTTAGCCAAGGCGATCAGAAACTGCGCGGCTTTGCTACCACCGCTCTTGTTCAGTTTCCAACTGAACTCCAACCGAAGAAACACCAAAAGTTCCAACTCCACACAATGCTCAAAGCTGAGGCAACCTTGCTCTACCAAAAGCATAACCATGCCACACCGAACTTACTTTATACCAAGCCTCTACCAAGGGTGCTTACCCATAAGGCATCCAAATCCTCTCGCAAGGCATCAGCTCATCTCGCCTCAAAAGCATCCAACTCGAATCATGGCATCCAACTCGCCTCATAGGCATCCAGCTCATCTCATGAGCATCCAACTCAGTGTCCCTCTGCTGGACCAAACTCGCATCTACGATGCTCAACTCTCCTCAGATAAAGGCACTCGAAGGTAGTTGACCGTACTACCAACCACAAGAAAACTCTTGGCCTTAACACTAGCGCGAGGCTCAAGCGCACCAACACTTACCAACCAATCTGACTTACTCAACCTCCGTAAACATCGGGAAGAGGCTCCGCTCCTCTCGAGCATCCTTTCGCTTGTAGTCCATCGACTACCACCGAACTAGCCCTCCGCACGACCTAAACGGGTGCAAGCGCCGCCATAAACAGATCCAAGGCTAAAGGAGTACGTTGAACTCCGAACGGCATAGAATCATCTGCTATGCCCAAGCCAAACTCAAGCCTGAACCAGACTTAGTGCCAAAGTGGCACACCAACCAAATGCACCTCAAGTGCTACTACTACCAAATCCACATCTGAGGAAGTCGGGTGTTAAACAACAAAGAGGAGCTCGCAAGGGGGCAAAGATGACCCTTCATCCGCCTCAAGCCACTAACACGGCAACATGCCAATCAATCGGGCGATCGTGGAGACTCGCTAGTCCACCTCTTACAAGGGACTTCCACCACCATCTGCACGAACTAAACGAAGACAGAACGGCACACCTCGGCTTACGAGCAAAGGGGGCATCCCACACACGGATGCTAAACTCAAACTCAGCCAACTACTTTACTACTAGCGGTGGGACTTACTAAAACATCGAGCTCTACAGGCATCCATTTGCCAAATCAAGGCGGCTCCATCAACGCCAACAAACTCATCTGAATAAACTCGCTGATCATGCCCTCCCGGGAACCTCCGGGGCTACAAGAGCTACTTTGGTGGAAAAATGTCAAACAAACTCGGCAATTTGGGCTATCTCGTGCCCGGACTCCTCACTACGCTGCTACAAATCGCGCTGGGTCTCCGCTCTCGATAGCTAAAGACCGCCATCAAATCTCTCATGGTGGAGCACACTCGCTCAAGGAGTCTCACTCTGGCGCCGCTAGCCTCTACCCCCTCCACTAGGCAACTCAATCGCCGGGGCCAAATCGGCATGCGGGCCTAACAACCACTGAACGCGCCTCAACATCAACACGATCGGTCCAACTCCTCGGTCGGACATGCCAAGCGTCCCGCTCCTGCAGGTGCGATCAACATACCGGCGATCGCACGAAGCACCTCCACCCTCTCACTAGGGAAAAGACAAGAATCGGGCCACAAATGGCCAACGGGAGTCTAAGCTCTGCCTCCTCTCGAACGATGTCCCGGGGCATCCGAATCTATCTGGATACCTCAACAAGCCGCTAAAAAAGCGCTCGCGATCATGCGGAAAGTTGGCATGATGGCTCACTAAGCCCAAACCAACAACGAGTCGTAACTCGCTTTCGTCTCCGCTACACAACACTACACAAGGCATACACTAGATGACAGTGTATTGTAAATTCTTAACCCTTTTTCAACAACAAATAGTAAACTTAGGCGTACTGATGATATCCGGTCTCTGATGATCATGGAAAAACGACCTACAACGAAAGGTCGGTCTACGAGAATCTATGACTCGAGCTCTGATACCAACTTGTAACGACCAGGCCCAAAAGGGGCATAAAATAGGCCGTCACCTCAATGCATGCATTCAAATCTACAGAAAAATTTGCAAGATGGTGTTTGGATTCTAAGTAAAACTAAAACATGAAAACATCCATTTAAAAATCAACAAAAATTCTCAAAACTCATCCCTGTTTCCAAGCACTGCTCCAAGACAAATACATTTCCAAAACATACTCTGATCAGAGATTTATTTAAAACATACAAGCTTTACAACAATGCTAGAATCCGGAAATACTTCCAGAAAACACCCTAGGGCTCCGTGCCCAACTACATGCATTCAGAGGACATTTAAATCATAAACATAAACATAAGACTCAGAGTTGAACAACGGGTTTTCCATGATCACAGCTCCTCCTCCAGCCATCCTGTCTCGCACCATGGTTACCTGTGGAAAACCACATAATAAGGGTGAGTAACGAATTACTCAGTAAGAATCCCTAACCGGGGTACAATACGATACACATGGTCATCTAGCAGAAAGATATGCAAGCTATGAATATAAACACAGAATAGAGCACATAGCTTAGCCCACACTTGGGCCTCGGATGCCAACTCAAGGTCTTAGTCCGGAAATAAATCACCACACGACACATCACACAAGTCGCCCTATACGAGAAACAAGTCCCGGCCTCAGCCTGTCTACTGTCGACGAAAGGTACACTAGCTCAAGATCCCGAGGAGCTCTCTCGGCCGTGCAGTAATGAGCGTAAACATGCACCGCGTGCTCACTGCAGAACCATGGGGTGCCGGGGTCTAGAGGCAAGCCGCCCATGTCCAATCACCACGCTAAACTAATTCTTTGGATCGGTGTCACCGACATAGGGTGTGAGACTGACACGTAAACTATGTCACCTGAACCACCGCACTGGGGCTAAGGAACGGGTCGTGGTAGGCTTACACCAGAAGCCGTCCTTACCTTAACAGTGGCAATCGGGGCTCTTGCCAAACATGCCGAGGACATGCCACCTGCCGGGGCGAGGCAATGCCAAGTCATCATCCCGACCTTTGGGGCATTTAACGATCGCCACCCTCACCCAAGATTGCGGGGCCACCGTTAGGGTTAGCTATTCCCCTAACGGAATCGTATGAGCTCCATCTCATACGTCCTGCCGGGGGTGCAAGGTACGTTATGCACCCGGCCCGATGATGCTATCTACTGCAACTCTAACTTGCCTTTAGCAATCAGGCAAACAAGCAATATCATCCAATACGTGCTCAATAAGAATACAACGAACCTAGCATGATTCTACGAAGCAAGGATGAATCTGAGCATGCGAGAAAGAAACAACCTAGCATGGACTAACATGAGAAACAACACAGAAATCATGCGGTCGGGAATTGAGAATAGAGCACTTATCACCAAACATGTCAATAAACACAAACAAGCATACAATCAAGCAATCACATAATATATCGCAGGTCCACACAACTCCGGTAAGAAATCCTTACCGCGCCTAAGACCTCTAAACACAAGAAACCTAGGCTGCGATCGAACCCGAGCTACCTAGCGAGAACCTAACAAAAACAACAATAATTACAATCAAAAGGCCCAAATATAATAAAACAAACGGGGCTCACTGCTCAGAGCAACTCACGAGGCGCGACGGACACACGAACGAGCCGCTCCACGGGTTAGGTAGGCGATGGCGCAGACAGCGCTACCGAGGCGCCGGCTCGCGCGAGCTACGCTGAGCGGAGGGCTCTGGTCTGGCTGCGCGGACGGCACGCGCGAGCGGCGACACGGCGCGCGCGCGCGCGCGGCGCTAGCTCGGCCGGCGGCAGCGCTCGCGCGCGGCTCGGCCTGAGTGGACGGCGCGCGGCGAGCGAGCGACACGACGCGAGGGCGCGCGATCCGAGCCGGGACGCGCGACTTGAGCGCGACGACGACACGCGCGACGGCTCGGGCGACACGGACGAGCGGCAGCAGCGCGGCGACAGATCTGCGCGGGCGAGCTCGGCGCGACACGAGCCGGGCGAAGCGGGGCTCGGGCTCGGCCGGCGATGGCGCTCGACGCTCGGGTGAAGCGACTGGGCCGGGCAAGGGCGAGCGTCTTGCGGTGGGCTAGCTTTGGGTGAGCAGGGGCTCGGGCTGGGCGAGGCTGGCTTGGGCTGAGGGGCTGTGCTAGGTGGGGGCTCGGGGAGAGAGAGAGAGAGAGAGAGAGAGAGAGAGAGAGAGAGAGAGAGAGAGAGAGAGAGAGAGAGAGAAAATTGATTTTGGGGAAAAAAATAAAAGAAAAAAGGGAAATAAAAAGGAAAATGGGAAATAAAAGGGAAAAATGAGATTTTAATTTCATTTTCCATCCTTATCCATTTAAAACCTCAAAATCCCAATTCCCGGCTTCCTCCTCCGAGACCCGATCAAAGAAATCTTTTCCAATCAATCAAACTCACTTAAATCCAACTCCCAAAGCAACACTAAAGGCTCGGTCTCGAATCCCAAAAGAATCACACAACCAACCATCACTTTGCCAAAGCCCAAACCACAACCGAGCATCCAACCGACTAGCCCAAACACCTCGGGACTCGCGACCACCAACAAACAAGCCTCGACAAAGGCGGGAGCTACCTCGAAGCCACAAGACCACAAATCCTGCCCGGAGAGCCAAAAGACCAAAATACCCCCAAGGGTCCAAACGGCTCTAAAACCCAACCAAACAACCGAATCTTTACCCGAAGGCACCTCGAAAACTGGAATAGGAAACTGGGCTGTTACATGAAGGAACCTCTCCCAATAAATAAAACTCACTAAAATCCAACTCCAAAATCAACACCAAGGTCCCGGGCTCGAATCCCACAGGAAGCACACAACCAACCAACACTTTGCCCAAAAACCCAAATCACAACCGAACTCCCAAACGACTAGCCCAAACATCTCGAGACTCGCAAGCAATAACAAACCAGCCTCGACAAAGGCAGGAGCTACCTCGAAGCCTGAAAAACCACAAATCCTGCACGGAGAGCCAAAAGACCAAAATACCCCCAAGGGTCAAAATCGCTCTAATGACCCACCCAAACAACTGAATCTTGACCCGAAGGCACCTCAAAATCGGATAGAAAAATGAGGGTCATTACAATACTCCCTCCTTTTAAGACTTTCGTCCTCGAAAGTCCTAAGACGAAATGTACTCCGGAAAACTCCACGAAAACCAAACCAATCTGAACTTCTCGGCTAAAAACAAAGACCAACCTTCTCCGAAAACCAAACCCTCTTGGGTTCTCAAAAAACTCAAAGGCGTAATGCCATCCAGATCGCCAAACACCGAACAATCGAAGGAAAACAAATGCGAAAAACTAGACGGCAAACCACGTCCTCAACTCGCACCAACTCTAAAACGGTGCTACTCACAAAGAACTCGAGGATCGCCACAAGCTCAAACTCTACACCACGCGACCGCAAAACTCCTAAGGAAGCTCACACCTTAACGAGAAACAATCGAATCACCAACTGGCGACTGATCCAAAAGCCAAACTTCTCCAACTAGAACACGACCACAACACTTAAGCAACCATCTTAAGGAGATAACGCCGAACCAAAGGCAAGGGGCACCATCCTGGTACACCAGACGGCTAACAACACTCACACCAGCTGAAACTTCAGCTACGACCACCTTTAAAAGACAAGGGCCAGGCACAGGCTCCACTCAGCCAAACCAACAAACTAGAACTCCTCATCGGCCGAACACAAACTTTACGGAGCAAAACTACCAGCAATTGGCCAAAGAAAACACTGCCAGGCAAGGGACAACCAACATTCCCCTCAAGGAAAAATCTCGGGCTGCAAGGACTAAACCATCACGCAGCTAACCGCGACACAACACCTTGAGGAAAATAAATCTCAACGACTTTTCCAACCAAGCCACGGCACCTCTGTGCCAACTCACTCAAACGCGGCTCTGCTAACGCCAACTGGCAAACGCACAACAACTAGGAACAAAGCCCGAGAAGGGCTTGCTCGCAAGAACTCAACCCAAACTTATAACGAGCAACGCTGCCTCCAAGCTACCACTCAACTCTTAAAATCCAACTGGCTACTCAAAAGACTTCTCCTTTTCGCTTAGGCCAAACTCATCTTCCAACCAGAAGCTCCACTCCCGAAACCTAACAAGGAAAACGGATAACGACAACCTCAAAGCTTACGGATCCTGAGCCACACGAATCCGCAAGACTACCTCGCAAGCTAACACTCGAGGCTGGCATCCAAGGAGCAACTCAACCACCACAGAGGCTAGGGGGAAAGGAAATCTTCAATCCCCAAAGAACCAACAACTTGCCAGAACAACTCAACTCTTACTGGCTGGCCACCGCCCTTGCGGGGACAAACAACTCTTGCTGGCTAACAACACAAAGCAGGGACCCTCTCACTGGGCTGACCACTGCGCTACTCTGATCAACTCCACAACTCAGGAGCTAAGCTGACTCCTGCCAAACGGGAAACGACTTCCCAGCAAGCAAACTCTGAAGGGCAGCGAACTCCACACACGCTCGCTGACTTGCTCAAACCCAAGGAAACAGCAACCAACTCTCTAGGAAGCAACACCCAAGGGAAAACTCAACCAATTGGATCACCAACCCAAAACTAACAACACCTGCTCAACTGCCGAGGGAGGGGTCAACTCCCAAAACTTCCTGACTAGGAACAAGACCTCAGGGCAACGCCCTCCAGCTAGAACCGAACTAGCTCTCGAAACAACAAGAGGACCAAATCTTGGCCAAACACTCACAAGAGGCAGAACAACCCTTACTGCAGCCTCTAGAACACCATCCAAGAGTCCACCTATCTGGACAAACAACTGCTTCCAAGCAGCCAACAAACTTTTCCTTCTTGCTAGCACCTCCACCATCGACTCATGGCTACGTGAGAAACCTGACAACTCCCAGAAGGAAAACGGCTCTTACAAGCAGACAACCGAAGGACAGAGGCTCCACTTACGCTCACTGTCTTGCTCCACTAAAGCAACAACATCTAAAACTCACGGGGCAACAACAGGACACAAACCACTCGCCCCACGAGCAAAACTAATCTCTAGCAACTCCAAACCACACCTTGGTCAACACCAAGCATCAACTTGCCACCACACCGGAACCAATCCGAACTTTACTCCAAACAAACACTAGCTTGCTAGTCTACCAAGACTGCTAGCAACTCCACCAAGGCTACAAACTACACGCCTCCAGCTGGCCAACTGAACTCACTACCTGGGCCTGACTGAGCTCTGGAGAGGCTCCCCACAACCTAGGGTTCTCCGACAACCCTCGACACACACTGCCGACAAACGATCTAACAGACAACTGCCTGAACAAACAACTCCAATTTCCAGCATCCCAACCATGCTGGCCAACTCCAACTCCTTGGGAACCTAGAGGACCCAAACGCTGAGAATCGCGCCATCCTCCTACGCAAAGCATCGGCCACAACATAACTTCTACCCAAGGAAAGATCCAAACAACTCTCTTAGCCATGACGCTCAGAAACCACGCGGCTTAGCTACCACCGCTCTTGTTCAGTTTCCAACTGAACTCCAACCAACGATCAACAAGAAGATCCGCCAACCAAGCTTAGGTCCAACCCAACAACACTTGCCTAAGCAACAACCTGATACCACGAGCACGGTATCCTTACCACCTCGACTAAAGCCTTGCAACAACCACCTGGAGTCCAACTTCTCCAGGAACTGAGCACTAGATCTCCAAAGCAAACCCTACATGGATCTGAAACTCTCGCCACGGAACGAACCACACAAAACACACTTGTGTGCACAACTCTCAACCTTCCTTTAGAGATCCAAGACTAACAAGCGCTTTTCCAAAAAGCAACGCTAACTCCTGGCAGCGATACAAACAATCCAAGGAACACCAAAAGTTCCATCTCCACACAATACTCGAAGTTGAGGCAACCTTGCTCTACCAAAGCATAACAATGCCAAATCGAACTTACTTTATACCAAGCCTCTACCAAGGGTGCTTACCCCTAAGGCATCAAAAAACCTCTCGCAAGGCATCATCTCATCTCGCCTGAAAAGCATCCAACTCACCTCATAGGCATCCAACTCATGGTCCCTCAGCTGGACCAAACTCGCATCTACAATGCTCAACTCTCCTCAGATTTAGGCACTCGAAGGTAGTTGACCGCACTACCAACCACAAAGAAAATCTCTTGGCCTTAACACTGGCGCGAGAATCACGCTGTAAAGACCCGACCCAAAAGGGGCTCTAAATAGGCCTTTACCCCAATGCATGTATTGAAAATAAAAGACATTATGAAAAATACATTTCGGATCCCAAGTAAAAACAGAAACATTCAACAACCAAAACATACATTTCTAAAAGCATACTCTGATCAGAGATTTATTTAAACCATTTAAACATTCCACAAGTACAAATATGTTGGAATCCATAAAACGTAAGAAAACATCCTAGGGCTCCGTGCCCGTCTACATGCATTCAGGGGAAATAACAAAAGTCAAGAGTCATGATATAATAAAATGGTCGAGATGACAAAGCAGATTCCATGATCACGGCTCCTCCTTCACCATCCTGTCTCGCGCTTGGTTACACAGTGGAAAACCACGTAATAAGGGTGAGTAACGAATTACCCAGTAAGAATCCCCAACCGGGGTACAATACGATATACATGATCATCTAGAAGAATGTATGCAAGCTATGAGTACAAACACAGAGCGAAGCACATAGCTAAGTCCACACTTGGACCTCGGATGCCAACTCAGGGTCTTAGTCCGGAGATAAATCCACCACACCATACGTCCTATACGAGAAACAAGTCTCGGCCTCGGCTGTCTCTCTCGCCGATCTGAAAGGGTACACTAGCTCAAGATCCCGAGGAGCTCTCGGTGGCGTGCGTAATGAGCGTAAGCATGCACCGCGTGCTCTTGCAGAACTATGGGAAGTGCCGGGTCTAGTGGCAAGCCGCCCATGCCAGATCCACCACGCCTAACTAAATCTCCGGATCGGTGTCACCGACATAGGGGTGTGAGACTCGGACACGTGAACTATGTCGGCTGTACCACCGCACTTTGAGGCTAAGGAACCGGTCGTGGTAGGCTTACACCGAGAAGCGGTCCTTGCCCTAACAGTGGCAATCAAGAGGCTACGGCCGAACACGCCGAGGACGTGCCGATCGCCGGGACGCGAGGCAATGCCAAGTCATCATCCCGACCGTTGGGGCATTTAACGATCGCCACCCTCACCCAAGATTGCGGGGCGGCCGTTAGGGTTAGCTAAACCCTAACGGGATCGAGGACGGAGTACCATCTCGTGCGTCCACATGTCGGGGATGCAAGTTACGTTATGCATCCGGCCGGATGATGCTACCTACTTGAACTCTATACCATAACAATAATAACAATTCATTCAATGCGATCCAATACGTGCTCCATGATACAAGGAACCTAGCATGATACTACGAAGCAAGAACAGATATCGAACATGCGAGAATGGAACAACCTAGCATGGGCTAACATGAGAAACAATACAAGAGTTCATGCCACCATCGAGAATTGAAACAGAGCACCTAGGGCTAAACATGCTAATAATCATACACGAGCATACAAAACAACAATCACAAATATACCGCAGGGCCCACACAACTCCGGTAAGAAATCCTTACTTTGGTCGGGAGGCTTCTACACACAAATCCTAAGTCTGCGGAACAATCCCGAGCTAGCGGCGGGAACCTAGCAAACCAATAATAATCGGCATCTAAAACGTCTAAACAACAATAGAACAGCCAAGCTCGGCTCGGGAACTCACGCGGCGCGGCGACACGAGCTTGGAGGCTGGCGCAAGCCGCACTGGCAGTGGAGTGCGGGTGCAGTGCGCGCCGCACCGCAGGCAGGCTGGCGCTGGCGCTGCGCCTGCACACGACGCAACGGATGCACGGCAGCAGGACGTCGCGCGCGCGCGCAAGCGTCGGCGCGGGCGTCTTGAGCGGCGGCTTCGGCGGCGCGCGGTCTTTGGCGTCGCGACGACGCGACGCGGACGCGGTAGGCGCGGCGAGCGGCGGCGGGCGGCGCGGCGCTGGCGTCGCGGCGTCTGGCGTCTGCGATTCGCACGATCACGCGCGATCGGCGGCGATGGCGTCTGGCGGTGCTGCTTCAACAGATCTGGGCGACTGGTGAGCGATGGCGTCTGCAGCGGCGCTGCTTCAACAGATTGGGCGACTGGTGAGCGATGGCGTCGCGGCGGGGGCTGCTCAACGGATCTGGGCGATCGTGCGACGCAGCGGCGATCGGCGTCGCGATCGGACGGCCGACGGGCGTGCGGCGATGGCTCTTTGGTGGGGCTTCTCTCGGTGGTTGCAATCAACACAAACACACACAACACACCTCTTTTCACTCGGCCAAAAGCACACCAAACGGATGAGAAGAAGAAGAGGAAGATCGATACCTACCCTAATGATGATGAACGATCCAAAGGAGCTGCAAGGATGAAGAATCGGCAAGGGCTATGGAGAGGAGAGCTTGTGCGGCCAAGAGGAGATTTGGAGAAGAAGATGGAATAAACCTAATTCTATTTCATTTAACCAAATGCACCAAAACTCCAAAATCCAAGGTTAACTAAGATGCGATGCGAAAAGAGCAACAAGAGCACCTAATGGCTCAATTGGCACACATCTCTACAAGCTTCCCAGAGAGACCGGGTTCAAACCCCACTGCAGCACAAATTCCTTTATTTTTACTTTTGCATCAAACCTTGCTCAAACCAAACCACAAACCCCTCCAAAACCTACAAAACCATCCAATAATTTTAGTAACTGGAAAGACACAAACGACCACGACGGCCCGACCAAATTACCAAATTACCCCTAGGGCATACCTGAAGACCGGGAAGAAAAACACAGGTCGTTACAATATTCCCTCCTTTTTATGACTTTCGTCCTCGAAAGTCCTTAAAACACAGCTTGACTCGAGGGTAATGCAACCTCATCTCGTCTTCCCGCTCCCAAGTGGCTTCCTCGGAACCCCGATTCTTCCATCGAACCTTTACCAAACGAATCTCGCGATTACGCAACGTCTTGGTCTCAAAGGCAAGGATCCTCACCGGCTTCTCCTCGAAGTTCAAATCCTCATTCACCGCAAAGGCTCAAAGTCCACAATGTGCGACGGTCCGGCACATCTTGCCTCAACATCGATACATGAAAAACACTATGCACGTGATATAGTGACGGAGGTAGGGCTAACCGGTAAGCAACTCTGCCAATCCTCTCTAGGATCTCAAATGGACCAACAAAACGGGGACTCAACTTCCCACGCTTACAAACCTCGTAACACCTCGCATCGAAGCAACCTTAAGGAACACATGCTGACCAACCTCAAACTCCAAATCTCGGCGCCGAACATCGGCGTAACTCTTCTGCTGCTCTTGAAATGTCAACATACGAGCTCTAATCTTACTCCTTGCACCATTGGTCAAGCTGCGATAACTCGGGACCCAAAACTCATCTATCACCAACCTCTTCCCGAACACGGGGACCGACAACGCTTACCATACAAAGCCTCGAATGGAGCCATCTGAGATCGTCGATCGATAAGCGTTGTTATAGGCAAACTCCATCAAATACTGAGATCTGGTCCCAACTGCACAGGAAATCCAACACACAAGCCCTCTTCGAGAACCAAAACTCTCTTGGGTTCTCAAAAACTCAAAGGCCACAATGCCATCCAGATCGGGCATACATGCGAACTACAAGGGAGCAGACGGCAAACCACATCCTCAACTCGCACCAACTCTAAAGCGGTGCTACTCACAAAGAAACTCGAGGACCGGCCAAAAGCTCGAAACTTTACACCACGCTCTGGCTAAACTCCTCTGGAAGCTCACGGTGACAACAAACAAACTCATTTCTTCAACAAATCGGCCAAACAAGCCCGAACCTTCCAGATTCCGAAACCAAGCGGTAAAGCAAACCTTTCCATGCAAATCTACTAGCAACTGGCCAAAGAAAACACTGCCAGGCAAGGAAACCACCAAAATTCCTCTCACGGAAAACTCGGGCTGCAAGGACTAAACTATCACGCAGCTCCCTACGGCACAACACCTTGAGGAAAACAGCTCAATGGCTTTACCAACCAAAGCCATGGCACCTCTGTGCCAACCCACTCAAACGGCTCTGCTACTCCAATCTGAGCGCACAACAAGGGTCAAAACCGAGAAGGACTTGCTCAGTGAGAACTCAACCCAAACTTATAACGAGCGACACTCGCCTCCAAGCTACCTCTCAACTCTTAAAATCCAACTGACTACTCAAAGGACTTCTCCTTTAAACTTAAGCCTAACTCAACTTCCAACCAGAAGCTCCACTCCCGAAACCTCACGAGGAAAACGGATAACGACAACCTCAAAGCTAACTCTCGAGGCTGACATCCAGGGAGCAACTCAACCACCACAGAGACTAGGGGAAAGGGAAATCTTCAATCCCCAAAGAACCAACAACTTGCCAGAAACAACTCTTGCTTGCTAACAACACAAAGCAGGGACCCTCTCATTGGTGTGCCATTGCGCTACTGCGATCAAATACACAACTCGGAACTAAGCTGACTCCTACAAAAACAGGAAACGAATTTCCCAGCAAGCAAACTCTGAAGGGCAACGGACTTCACACAAACTCGCTGGCTTGCTCAAACCCAAGGCAACAGCAACCAACTCTCTTGGAAGCAACACCCAAGGAATATCTCAACCAATCGGATCTCCAATCCGAAACAAACAGCACTTGCTCAACTGCCGAGGGAGGGGTCAACTCCCACAACTTCATCGACTAAGAACACGACCTCAGGGCAACGCCTTCCAGCTAGAACCGAACTAGCACTCGAAACAACAAGAGAACCCAATCTTAGCCAACACTCACAAGAGGCAGAACAACCCTTACTGCAGCCTCTAGAACACCATCCAAGAGTGCATTAGCCGGACAAACGATCGCTTCCAAGCGACCAACAAACTTTTCCTTCAAGCTAACACCTCTACCATTAACTCATGGCTACGGGAGGAATCGACAACTCCCGGAGGAAACGGCTCTTACAAGCGGACAACCGAAGGACGAGAGAGCTCCACAAACGCTCACTGTCTTGCTCCACTAAAGCAACAACATCTAAATCTCACGGGGCAACAACAAGGGCAACTCAACATCCTGGAAACAGGAAAACAACCAACAGGGCACAAACCACTCGCCCCACGAGCAAAACTAATCTCTAGCAACTCCAAACCACACCTTGGTCAACACCAAGCATCAACTTGCCACCAATCCGGACTCTACTCTAAACAACCAGCGGCTCGCTAGCCTACCAAGATCTGCTAGCAACTCAGCCGAGACTCACGAACCACACGGCTCCAGCACCAATCTGAAACTCACTACAGGCTGACTGAGCTCTGGAGAGGCTCTCCACAACCTAGGGTTCTTCGGCAACCCTCGACACACACTGCTGCAGACAAACGAGCTAACAGACCAATCGCTGCACGAGCAGGCACAACTCTCTCGACATCTCAACCATGCAGGCCAACTCCAATACCTTGGAAACCAAGAGGACCGGCGCTACCGAATGCGTCGTCCTCCTACTCAAACACCAGACCTCTCAACAAGGCTTCTACCCAAGGAAAGGATCCAAACAACTCTCTTAGCCAAGGCGAACAAAAAAGCTGCAGCGGCTTTGCTACCACAGCTCTTGTTCGGTTTCCAACCGAACTCCAACCGAAGGAACACCAAAAGTTCCAACTCCACACGATGCTCAAAGTGAGGCAACCTTGCTTTATCAAGGCATAACCATGCCAAACCGAACTCACTTTATACCAAGCCTCTACCACGGGTGCTTACCCATAAGGCATCCAAATCCTCTCGCAAGGCATCAGCTCATCTCGCCTCAAAAGCATTCAACTCGCCTCATGGCAACCAACTCATCTTATGAGCATCCAACTTAGGGTCCCTCTGCTTTGGACCAAACTCGCATCTACAATGCTCAACTCTCCTCAGTTAAGGCACTCGAAGGTAGTTGACCGCACTACCAACCACAAAGAAAAATCTCTTGGCCTTAACACTAGCGCGAGAATCACGCCCACAAACAATTACCAACCGCCAACCTGCTGACTTACTCAACCTCCAGTAACATTGGGAAAAGGCTCCGGCTCCGGCTCCTCTCGAGCATCCTTTCGCTTGTAGTCCATCGACTACCACCGAACTAGCCCTCAGCACGACCTAAACGGGTGCAAGCGCCATAAATGAGATCCAAGGCTAAAGGAGTACGCCGAACTCCGAAAGGCATAGAACCATCTGCTATGCCCAAGCCAAACTCAAGCTGAAACAGACTTAGCGCCAAAGTGGCACACCAACCAATGCACCTCAAGTGCTACTACTACCAAATCCACATCTCGAGGAAGGCGGGGTGCTAAACAACAAAGAGCTCGCAAGGGGCAAAGATGACCCTTCATCCGCCTCAAGCCACTAACACGGCAACTTGCCAAACAATCGGGCGACTTGTGGAGGCTCGCTAGTCCACCTCTCACAAGGGACTTCCACCACCATCGATGAACCAAACAGGCCAGAGGCGGCACACCTCGGCCTGCGGGCGGCGGGGCATCCCACACACGGATGCTAAACTCAAACTGGCCAACTACTTTACTACTAGCGCGATGGGACTTACTAAAACATCGAGCTCCACGGGCATCCATTTGCCAACACAGGCGTCTCCATCAACGCCAACAAACTCATCTGAATAAATCTGCTGATCATGCCCTCCCGGGAACCTCAGGGGCTACAAGAGCTCTTGGGGAAAAATCTTTGAAACAAACTCATCAATTTTGGGCTCTCTGTGCCGGGACTCCTCACTACGCGCTACAAATCTGCGCACAGGTCTCCGCTCTCGATAGCTAAAGACACGCCATCAAATCTCTCATGGTGGAGCACACTCTGCTCAAGGAGTCTCACTCTGAGGCGCTGCTAGCCTCTACCCCCTCCTCTAGGCAACTCAACTGCCGGGGCCAAATCTGGCATGCGGGCCTAACAACCCTGGACGCGGCCTCCACATCAACACGATCGGTCCAACTCCTCGGTCGGACATGCCAAGCGCCACTGCTCCTGCGGGTGCGATCAACATCTTGGCGATCCGCACGAAGCACCACCACCCTCTCACTGGGGAAAAGCGACAATCCCCGGGCCACAAATGGCCAACGGGAGTCTAAGCTCGCCTCCCTGCGGAGCGATGTCCCGGGGGCATCCGAATCTATCTGGATACCTCAACAAGCGCTAAACAAATCGCTCGCGCTTCTGCGAGAAAGTTGGCATGATGGCTCACTAAGCCCAAACCAACAACGAGTCAGAACCTTCTCGTCTCCGCTCCACAACACTACACAAGGCATACACAAGATGATAGGTATTGCAAATTCTTAACCCTTTTTTCTTTCTAAAACAATAAACCTAGGCGTACTGATGACCGCCAGTCTTTGGTGATCATGGAAGGATGACCTACAACAAAGGTCGGTCTCACGAATCTATGACTCTGAGCTCGATACCAAGCTGTAAAGACCCGACCCAAAAGGGGCTCTAAATAGGCCTTTACCCCAATGCATGTATTGAAAATAAAAGACATTATGAAAAATACATTTCGGATCCCAAGTAAAAGCAGAAACATTCAACAACCAAAACATACATTTCTAAAAGCATACTCGATCGAGAGATTTATTTAAACCATTTAAACATTCCACAAGTACAAATATGTTGGAATCCATAAAACGTAAGAAAACATCCTAGGGCTCCGTGCCCGTCTACATGCATTCGGGGAAATAACAAAAGTCAAGAGTCATGATATAATAAAATGGTCGAGATGACAAAGATTCCATGATCACGGCTCCTCCTTGACCATCCTGTCTCGCGCCTTGGTTACCCGTGGGAAAACCACGAGAATAAGGGTGAGTAACGAATTACCAGTAAGAATCCCCAACCGGGTACAATACGATATACATGATCATCTAGAAGAATGTATGCAAGCTATGAGTACAAACACGAGCGAAAGCACATAGCTAAGTCCACACTTGGACCTCGGATGCCAACTCGGGGTCTTAGTCCGGAGATAAATCCACCACACCATACGTCCCATACGAGAAACAAGTCTCGGCCTCACTGCCTCATCGCCGATACGAAAGGTACACTAGCTCAAGATCCCGAGGAGCTCTCCGGTCGTGCGCGTGTAATGAGCGTAAGCATGCACCGCGTGCTACTGCAGAACTATGGGGTGCCGGGTCTAGTGGCAAGCCGCCCATGCCCATCCACCACGCCTAACTAAATCTACGGATCGGTGTCACCGACATAGGGGTGTGAGACACGACACGTGAACTATGTCGGCTGTACCACCGCACTTTGAGGCTAAGGAACCGGTCGTGGTAGGCTTACACCGAAGCGGTCCTTGCCCTAACAGTGGCAATCAAGGGCTACGGCCGAACACGCCGAGGACGTGCCGATCGCCGGGGGCGAGGCAATGCCAAGTCATCATCCCGACCGTTGGGGCATTTAACGATCTGCCACCCTCACCCAAGATTGCGGGGCGGCCGTTAGGGTTAGCTAAACCCTAACGGGATCGAGGACGGAGTACCATCTCGTGCGTCCCTCGCTTCGGGGATGCAAGTTACGTTATGCATCCGGCCGGATGATGCTACCTACTTGAACTCTATACCATAACAATAATAACAATTCATTCAATGCGGTCCAATACGTGCTCAACGAGATACAAGGAACCTAGCATGATACTACGAAGCAAGAATGGATATCGAACATGCCGAATGGAACAACCTAGCATGGGCTAACATGAGAAACAATACAAGAGTTCATGCGATCGAGAATTGAGCAGAGCACCTAGGGCTAAACATGCTAATAATCATACACGGGCATACAAAACAACAATCACAAATATACCGCGCAGGCCCACACAACTCCGGTAAGAAATCCTTACTTTGGTGGGGAGGCTTCTACACACAAATCCTAAGTCATGCGAACAATCCCGAGCTAGCGGCGGGAACCTAGCAAACCAATAATAATCAGCATCTAAAACGTCTAAACAACAATAGAACGAGCAAGCTCGGCTCGGGAACTCACGCGCGGCGCGGCGACACGAGCTTGGAGGCTGCTGCAAGCCGGCACGCAGGGTGGCGCGCAGCCTTGCGCGCACGGCACGGCAGGCCGGGCGCTGTGCGCGCGCTGCACAAAAGACGGCACGGATGCACGGCAGCGAGGGCGTCGCGCGGCGCGTCTGGGCGTCTTGGCGAGCGGCTTCGAGCGGCGCGCGGTCTTTGGCGTCACGACGGCGCGACGCGACGCGCTGGGCGCGCGGGCGCTGGCGTCTGGCGTCTTCTTCTGCGCGCGATCACACGCACGATCGGCGAGCGATGGCGTCGCGGCGAGGCTGCTTCTTCAACAGATCTGGGCGACTGGTGAGCGATGGCGTCGCGGCGGGCTGCTTCAACCAGATCTGGGCGACTGGTGAGCGATGGCGTCGCGGCGGGGGCTGCTCAACGGATCTGGCGATCGGTGCGACGGCGAGGCGATCCGGCGTCGCGATCTGGCCGGTGGGCGTCGCGACGATGGCTCTGGCCGGGCTTCTCTTGGTGGCGTTGCAATCAACACAAACACACACAACACACCTCTTTTCACTCGGCCAAAAGCACACCAAACGGATGAGAAGAAGAAGAGGAAGATCGATACCTACCCTAATGATGATGAACGATCCAAAGGAGCCTGCAAGGATGAAGAATCGGCAAGGGCTATGGAGAGGGAGAGCTTGTGCGGCCAAGAGGAGATTTGGAGAAGAAGATGGAATAAACCTAATTCTATTTCATTTAACCAAATGCACCAAAACTCCAAAATCCAAGGTTAACTAAGATGCGATGCAGAAAGAGCAACAAGAGCACCTAATGGCTCAATTGGCACACATCTCTACAAGCTTCCCGGAGACCCGGGTTCAAACCCTACTTGTAGCACAAATTCCTTTATTTTTACTTTTGCATCAAACCTTGCTCAAACCAAACCACAAACCCCTCCAAAACCTACAAAAACCATCCAATAATTTTAGTAACTGGAAAAGACACAAACGACCCTGACGGCCCGACCAAATTACCAAATTACCCCTAGGGCATACCTGGAAGACCGGGAAGAAAAACCTGGGTCGTTACACACGCCCACAAACAATTACCAACCGCCAACCTGCTGACTTACTCAACCTCCAGTAACACTGGGAAAAGGCTCCGGCTCTGGCTCCTCTCGAGCATCCTCTCGCTTGTAGTCCATCGACTACCACTGAACTAGCCCTCTGGCACGACCTATACAGGTGCCACTGCCATAAACGGAGTCAAGGCTAAAGGAGTGCACTAAACTCCGAACGGCATAGAACCATCTGCTATGCCCAAGCCAAACTCAAGCCTCAACCAGACTTAGTGCCAAAGCGGCACACCAACCAATGCACCTCAAGTGCCACTACTACCAAAACCACATCTTACTACCAATGGGGCCAACAAGGTCACAACCTCAAGTGACAAGAACTCTGGCTAGGCATACAAGGGCTCCAACTCAAAAACCATGCCTACGACATCTCATCAAACCGAAGGCTCACGGCCTACCCTTGCATCTCCACATGATGCTCAACAAAACTCTGGCCGGCTCTCTCAACATGCAGCAGCTAGCTCCACTCCAGGAGCTCACCAAAAGAAGAGTGCTCAACTCTACCAAACATCTGAGGAAAACACCAACGGATCCAGTCCGAAGGGAACACTACTCACTGCACCCTTAACCATAGGGTTCCGGCTTACTGGCTGCAAACAACAACACTTTACAGGAGCACAAAAATGCCTCAACAATCTCCTCGAAGGCTGCCAACTCTGCAGCTACTCACTGGGCAATCAAACAATCTGCTAAGGCTCAAGATCAACACTTGAGTGCCTGTGTTGGTCCACACGGGGACTGCTCCACAAACATCCACATAAGCACACGACCATAGCTAACTCCTCTCTTGGAGTGGCACTCCAAGGAAAAGCACCTCCACCCTCTCACTAGGGGAAAACCAACAAGCCCAGGCCACAATTGGCCTCACGGAGTCAAAGCTCGGCCTCCCACGGGGACGATGTCCCAGGGCATCCGAATCTATCTGGATACCTCGACAAGCCACAACATACATCACACACTGCGGGAAGTTGGCATGATGGCGCTCTAAACCCAAACCAACAACGAGTTAGAACTCCTTTCGTCTCGCTCCACAACACTACACAAGGCAAACACTTGATGACAGGTATTGTAAATTCTTAACCCTTTTTCAACAACAAATAGTAAACTTAGGCGTACCTGATGACTGTCGAAGTGCTGATGATCATGGAAATACGACCTACAACAAAAGGTCAGTCTACAGAATCTATGACTCTGAGCTCTGATACCACATGTAACCACCCGACCCGAATGGGGTTCTAAATAGGTCGTTACCTCAATGCATGCATACAAATCTACAGAAAATTTGCAAGATGGTGTTTGGATTCTAAGTAAAAACTAAAACATGAAAACATCCATTTAAAAATCAACATAAATTCCTGAAACTCATCCCTGTTTCCAAGCACTGCTTCCAAGACAAATACATTTCCAAAACATACTCGATCGAGAGATTTATTTAAAACATACAAGCTTTGCAATAGTTACAACAATGCTAGAATCCGAGGAAATACATTGAGAAAAACACCCTAGGGCTCGTGCCCACTACATGCATTCGAGGACATTTAAATCATAAACATAAAACTCGAGTTGAACAACGGGTTTCCATGTTCACACTCCTCCTCCAAACCATCCTGTCTCGCACCATGGTTACTTGTGGAAGACCACATAATAAGGGTGAGTAACGAATTACTCAAGAAGAATCCCCAACCGGGTACAATCACGATACACATGGTCATCTAGCGAGAAAGATATGCAAGCTATGAATATAAACACGAATAGAGCACATAGCTTAGCCCACACTTGGGCCTCGCATGCCAACTCGAAATCTTAGTCAGAAACAAACCTCCACACAAATCGCCCTATACGAGAAAAAGTCCGGCCTCGGCACCTGCTCTTCGTCGAATGAAAGGTGCACTAGCTCAAGATCCCGAGGAGCTCTTGATCGGCCACAGTAATGAGCGTAAGCATGCACCGCGTGCTCTGCTGCCCAGACTATGGGGTGCCGGGTCTAGTGGCAAGCGCCCATGTCCGATCCACCACGCCTAACTAAATCTTTGGATCGGTGTCACCGACATAGGGTGTGAGACTCGGACACGTGAACTATGTCACTGAACCACCGCACTTTGAGGCTAAGGAACAGTCGTGGTAGGCTTACACCAGAAGCCGTCCTTACCTTAACAGTGGCAATCAAGGGCTACGGCCGAACACGCCGAGGACGTGTCGATTGCCGGGGGCGAGGCAATGCCAAGTCATCATCCCGACCGTTGGGGCATTTAACGATCGCCACCCTCACCCAAGATTGCGGGGCCTACCGGTCGGTTTAGCTAAACCCTAACGAGGGTCGAGGGGACGGAGAACTGCCTCGACGTCCACGCCATGGATGCAAGGTACTTTATGCATCGGGCCCGATGATGCTATCTACCCGCAACTCTAACTCGCCTTAACAATCAGCAAACAATTTCATAAAATCCAATACGTGCTTAATAAGAATACAACGAGCCTAGCATGATACTACGAAGCAAGGAATGAATACGAGCATGCCGAAAGGAACAACCTAGCATGGACTAACATGAGAAACAACATAGGAAATCATGCGATCGGAATTGAGAATAGAGCACTTATCGAAACATGTCAATAAACACAAACAAGCATACAATCAACAATCACATATAATATCGCAGGGTCCACACAACTCCGGTAAGAAATCCTTACCTGGTCGAAAGACCTCTAAACACAAGAAACCTAAGCTGCGATTGAACCCGAGCTACCTATAACGAACCAAGCAAACACATCAATAATCATAGAATAGCCCTAAAAATAAAATAAAACAGTAGGCTCGGCTCGGGAGCACTCACACGGCACGAAGACACGAGGCTGGGCACTTCTTTGTGGGCCGGTGCTGGATCGGGCGCTGGCGCGCGGTAGCCTTGGCGACACGCTATTTGGAGCGGCGGCTGGCTGTGGCGCGCGGACTCGGCGAACGTCTGGGCGAAGACGCGCGACCTTGGCGTGACGAGCTCGGCCGCTGGTGAGCTCGCGGGCTGCGACGACGCGTGATGGGATGCGTCGTCGGCGCGGCGTCTGGGCCGGCGAATCGTGTGACGACGAGCGACGGCGGCTTCTTTGCTCTCGGGCGGATCTGGTGCGACGACGTCGCGACGGCGCTGCTTTGCTCGGCGGATCTCGTGCGACGACGTCGCGGCGGCTGCCGCTTTGCTCGGGCGGATCTGGTGCGACGACGTCGCGAGCTCGGGCTGGCTGGCGACGGGCTTCTCTCATTTCTGCGCGATCTGGGCGTCTCGGCCGCTGGCGTGCGACGGCGACAAGGCTAACCGGCGGTGGGGCTGGCCGGCTGCTCGGGCTGGGGTGCTCGGGGGAGAGAGAGAGAGAGAGAAAAAGAGAAAAGAGAGAAAGAGAGAGAGAGAGAAGGAGAGACAAAGTGAATTTGGGGAAAAAAATAAAAGAAAAGAAAATGAATTTGGAAAAGAAAAGGAAAATGGGAAATAAAAGGAAAAATAAGGATTTTATCCAAAATCCATCCTTATCCACTTTTATCCTTAAAAATCCCATTTCCCGGCTTCCTCCTTCGAGACCCGGCTAAAGCAACCTCTCCCAATAAATAAAACTCACTAAAATCCAACTCCAAAATCAACACCAAGGTCCCGGGCTCGAATCCCAAAGGAAGCACACAACCAACCAACACTTTGCCCAAAAACCCAAATCACAACCGAACTCCCAAACGACTAGCCCAAACATCTCGGGACTCGCAAGCAATAACAAACCAGCCTCGACAAAGGCAAGAGCTACCTCGAAGCCCGAAAAACCACAAATCACGCACGAGAGCCAAAAGACCAAAATACCCCCAAGGGTCAAAACCGCTCTAATGACCCACCCAAACAACTGAATCTTGACCCGAAGGCACCTCGAAAACTGGGATAGAAAACTGGGCTGTTACATCAATGTTCTCAATGAAGGTGAGTTTTATTTCCCCAAAATTTAAATGAATCTAAGGTTCTAAATTACTTCAAACTAATAGGTCTCCACCCACAAAATTGTTCTATGTCCTAAGTTCACAAGTATCCGTCCCTAGATGATTTGTTATTAACTAGCGAATGATGTCTCAGGGCAGATTAAATATCAGCGTATCTTAGGCAATATTTTGAAAGTGCGAAATTAAAAAGCAAGATTCTAACTCAGCATTGCTCAAAGCATAAATTTAAGCAGTGAGTAAAATGGAAGACTGATTATATTAATCAGTGAGTGAGCAGATTAAATAAAATTGAAAGATATGATCAATAGGGACATGGAGTTCCTTTTACAATATTTATCTTCTGAATAAGAGGTATCAGAGTCGATGGAGGAGACAATGTCTTGGAGATTTGGGAAGATAGGTCTGCAGAGTTGCAGTTTCAAACGAGCCAGTATATCAAAGACTATCCTGTCTCGTTTCTTCACGTAGTCCACCGGCTTTTTCATAGTTTTGTCTAGCGATCAAAGGATGTGCCCGAATTTTTCTCGTAGTTCACAAGCTTTTTCATATCTTTGCTGGACGAGTGAACACCTGAGGTGTGTAGATGAGTCCTCACTTCTTCTTCTTCCTCTGCACGAAATGCAGGCACCTCTAACTTAAGAGGTGCCTGCATTCACACTCTTTCTTCTTTCTTTCTCCATTCTTCGGTCCTTATCCTCCATTGAAGGCATTAATCCTTCAAAATACCTTAAGGGTTCGAGACTATTAATCTTCACCACTTGACGTGGTGCTGAGGTAGCAACCTTTTCCTCTCTAGGAACCGTTGAAGATTCCTCCACTACTTCAGTATGTTCTTCCATTCTTTTGGCTGAGGTAGTCACTTGCCTTGGCATGGGTGGTCCAACTTCTGATTGTCCGTCTTCACTGTGCATAGTCGCATCGGCTATTGGTTTAGGATCCTGATTTGGGTCTACTTCTCATTGCTTCTCCATTCTAATCTGCCATCGTCTTCTATAAGTGGTTGCAAGTCTTCGCACCATGGTGTAGTTTTACGGTTAATTGCAATGTAGGATTTTCTGGTCAAAAGAGAATGGGTAATAGAAAATAGGGTTTTTGGGATGTATTTATTAGTCAAAATAAAGAGGTATAACGATCGAATATAGCAATCGTTGCATGCGTTAGGGGGATGATCTGATTTTTGTCGACCATGCATTTTTTGCACACCGTTGGATCAAAATTCCTGTGATCTTACTGCTCAATATTCATCTGCAATTAATGATTGATATGATTGTAAACAGAGATTCCCTGAACTTATTGGAGTTTTAAATTGTAAAGAAATAATGGAAATTGAAAATAGATAAATAGTAAATTTAGATAATCTCCTCGCATAAGTAAATAGGAAGTATTTGAACTTAGCATGCGTGGAGCGAAATTTAAAAGTTACCAATATGCTCTGGCTCCACTTTCAGACTTGCACATTTATACTTCAGTCAATGCGAATGCAGATATTCCACTGATGACTCTAGAATAGAGTTAGATTTTAGCCTAAATTCGAATCATATTGCATGTTATTCAATTCATATTAAGCGTCTACAAAGACAAAAAGTGCGCGCTAAAGGGTGTAATTGGCTAATGTTGAGCATTAGCAGAGTTGAATGCTAAATATCGGTTATCATGCGAAATAGTGATAAAAGAAGTGCAGTTAGCATTAAGTTCGTGGAAACTTATGACTATTTCTATTTCGCAGGATCAAAACTAATGAAGCATCGCCACGATGGAAATCAAAACGTGCGAGCACGAGTACTTAAGCTCAGAAGATCAAGGCTAATCGCACTACAAGAAATAAGGAAGGAAGAATTCGCCAGTGAGAAGTTGACTAACCAGACAATTAAGAGACGGATTGCTGAAATCACAGGATTCTTGCCTTAGACAAATCAAACACATATGGCAAGAAATTAAAAGGAGAAATCTTTGTGCAAATTGATTCTCACCATTCTAGAACCTTCAGAGGCTCGACGACCTAGCTCTATAAAAGGGACGTCATGTAATTGAGAAAGGCGAGTTGGATCCTTGCCTTGTTCTTCTTCTCGGAGAAATGCAGAGAATTGAGCTACTCTATAAATTTACTATTGTTTTATTTTATTTTATTTTGTTTTAACATTTTGTTAGACTTATTTCAATTCAGTAATACAATTCTATGATGTTTGCTACATTGTGCATTGTATTCTCTATTGTCATATGAACTAATTTTTGTAAGGAGAAACTGGGGAACATGATTTTATAAGCATGTTATAGGAAGAAATTGGAAGGGTTTAATCTAGAGCATGTAAGATAGGAACTTCATCAAAATAGTAAGTGTTGATCGACCATCCACACAAGCTAATAGATTGTAAATCGAAAGAGGAAACGATCTAAGTCTGTCATGCATGTTTAATAGGTAGTGTTGCTGTAACGACCCAGGTTTCCATTCCGATTCTTCAGGTACGTTCGGTAAATTATTCAGTGGTTTGGTTGGGCCGTTATGGCTGTTTGACCCTCCTAGGAAATTTTGGTCATTTGGCCTCCCGAGGGTATTTTGGTAATTTTCCAGGCTCATGTTGAGCTAGTAAATATTATGGTTCATGTTCTAGGTTCGGGAGTTGTTTGGAGAAGTTTGGAGCTTGATCGGGATTAAACAGAAAATAAGAAATAAAAGTGCTTTTGCCAAGGCTCAAATGGGGGATTTTTCCTTTGATTTTATAATAAGAAAAAGAAAAAAAAGAAAATTCTTTTCCCCTTCCCATTTGCCCTAGGCGATCACCTCTTCTCCTTCCTTCCTGTAAAGACCCGACCCAAAAGGGGCTCTAAATGGGCCTTTACCCCAATGCATGCGTTCAAGTAAAGACAATATACAAATATGATTTCAGATTCCAAGTAAAAATTAAAACATTCAACATTCAATCAGAAATCAATACGATTTCTTGAAACTGTCCCCTCAACAAGCACCTGTTTCAAGACAAATACATTTCCAAAAGTTTACTCTGATCAGAGATTTATTAAAATCATTCAAAACCTTCTCAGATACATAAATGCTGTAATCCACAAAACATTGAGAAAAAAATCCTAGGGCTCCGTGCCCGACTACATGCATTCAGGGGAAATAAAAGACAAGAGTCATAATATAAAAAGTCAGAGATGACAGCAGGTTCCCATGATCACAGCTCCTCCTTGACCATCTGTCTCGCTTTTGCTTGGTTACGTGTGGGAAACCACAAAATAAGGGTGAGTAACGAATTACTCAGTAAGAATCCCCAACCGGGGTACAATACAATATACATGGTCATCTAGAAGAATGTATGCAAGCTATGAATATAAACACAGAATAGAGCACATAGCTTAAGTCCACACTTGAACCTCGGATGCAAACTCAGGGTCTTAGTCCGGAATAATCCACCACACAATACGCCCTATACGAGAAACAAGTCTCGGCCTCGGCTGCCTCTCTGTCGTCACGAAATGTGCACTAGCTCAAGATCCCGAGGAGCTCTCCTGGTCGGCGCGCATGTAATGGCGTGGCGTACACCGCATGCTGCCGAGACTCACGGGTTGCCGGGTCTAGTGGCAAGCTGCCCATGTCCGATCACCATGCCTAACTAAATCTCTGGATCGGTGTCACCGACATAGGGTGTGAGACACGGACACGTGAACTATGTCAGCCTGAACCACCGCACCTGAGGCTAAGGAATCGGTCGTGGTAGGCTTACACTAGGAAGCCGTCCTTGCCCTAACAGGTGGCAATCAAGGGCTACGGTCGAACACGCTGAGGACTTGCCGACTGTAGGGGACGAGGCAATGCCAAGTCATCATCCCGACCGTTGGGGCATTTAACAGTCTGCCACCCTCACCCAAGATTGCAGGGCCTACCGGTCGGGTTAGCTAAACCCTCACGGGGTCCAGGGACGGAGTACTACCTCGTACGCCCCTGCCATGGATGCAAGATACTTTATGCATCAGGCCCGGATGATGCTACCTACCTACACTCTAACCTATCATATCAATAACATACAATCCAATACAATCCAAAACGTACTCAACAGATACAACGAACCTAGCATGGTACTACGAAGCAAGAACAGATATGAGCATGCCAGAACGGAACAACCTAGCATGGACTAACATGAGAAACAACATAAGAAACCATGCCAGTCGGGAATTCAGAACAGAGCACCTAACACTAAACATGCTGATAATCATAAACATGCATACAAACAACGATCACATATAACATCGCAGGGACCACACAACTCCGGTAAGAAATCCTTTCCTGGCTGGGAGGCAACTACACACAAAAACCTAAGCTGCAATCGAACCTGAGCTAGCTACCGAGAACCTAACAAAAACAATGATAATCACAATCCATATGCCTAAATATAATAAAATAAACAAGGCTCGGCTCGGGAGCAACTCACGCGGCTCGGCTGACACGCAGACGGGGCGGCAAAGACGCGAAATTTCTTGCTGAGTCTTGGGGAACACGGATGGGCGCACTGGCACGGCGCTGGGTGGAAACACGCCCGCGCGGACAGACAGGACACGGGCGGGCGAGCAGCACAGCACGCTGGTGCTGGGCGCAGACGCGCTGGGACGGCGACGGGCGCGAGCTCGGCTGGGCGATGGCGTTTGGCGCGCGGACGGGCTGGGCGCGCATGGGCGAGCAACGCGATGCGGCGGTTGCGACGGCGACGGGCCGCGGTGCGTGCGGTGCGTCGCGACGGCCTGCTGGCGCGCAAGGCGGCTGCGACGGCCTGGTCGCTGAGGCTGCGTCTTCTTTGGCGCTGGCGTCTGGCGACTTCTTCTTTGGCGCTGAAATTTCTTTGGTGCGATCTGGCTGGGCTGTTCGACCGGGCTGCTCGGCTGGGTCGCTTGGCTGGTCGGAACGACGCTCGGAGGAGTCTCGGGAAGAAGAACACGTCAATGTAGCTTGAGGGAGAGGGTTGGGCGGCCAAGGCTTATTTGGAGAAGAAGCTCAAAAGACCTAATTTCCTTTCATTTAATCAAATGCACCAAAACCCAAAGAAATCAAGGCTAACCAAGATATGCTGCGGAAAGAATAACAAGATCCTCCTATGGCTCAATGGCCACACCACCCACACGACTTCCTAGTACCCTGAGTTCGAAACCAGTGCAACACAATTTTCCTTTATTTTTACTTTTGCATCTATCCTTGCTCAAACCCATCCACAAAGCCTAAAAAACCTACATAAACCCATCCAATAATTTTAGCAACTGGAAAAAGACATAAACGGCCCTGACGGCCCGACCAAATTACCAAAATACCCCTAGGGCATACCTCGAAGACCGGGATGAAAACATGGGCCCTTACAATATTCCCTCCTTTTTATGACTTTTGTCCTCGAAAGTCCTTAAGACTGAAATAGCTCAGGATACTGCAAACTCAACCCGACCTCCCCGCTCACGAGCGGCTTCCTCAGAACTCCAACTCCTCTACTGAACTTTTACCAAACGGATCTCACGATTACGCAACGTCTTCGACTCAAAGACCAGAATACTCACAGGCTTCCCCTCGAAGCTCAAATCCTCACTCAGCTGCAATGGCTCAAAGACCACAATGAGCGATGGGTCCGGCACATACTGCCTCAACATTGATACAAGAAAACACTGTGCACAGCTGACATCAACGGAGGAAAGGCTAACCAATATGCAACTCTGCCAATCCTCTCAAGCATCTCAAATGGACCAACAAAGCGGAGACTCAACTTCCCATGCTTACAAAACTCAACACACACCCACATCGGTGCAACCTTAAAAAACACGCACTCTCCAACCTCAAACTCTAAAACTCGACGCCAGACATCGGCGTACCTCTCTGCTGCTCGCCGTAGCTACCAACAAACGAACACTACACTTTTGCACTGCTACTGGCAACCAACCGCAGACAAGTCGGGACCCAAAACAAAACTGACGACCACCAACCTTTTCCCAGAACACTGGAATCCTGCAACACTTACAATCAACGCCTCAACGGAACTATATGAACTAACAAATGGGAATCGCTACCCAAAGAAAACTCATAAAACCAACACTTTGGTCTCCCCGCGCCTCATCACGGAAACACCAACTCGCAACAAGTTACGAAGGATCGGCTCACTCCTCCCAAAAGACCATCGGTCGAGGGGTGAAAACACTACTGAAAAATCGCACACGGCGCATAAGCCTTTTAACAACGCTCTCCAGAACCACAGTTCATCCACGCACTGCCTAGAACAAACCTTTGTTGCCACACCCTGGTGACAACAACTCCAGCCTGAAACTGACATGACTCTACTCCATAAAAATGGCCTCTGCACACGAAACGAGGTGCGAGCTCTAGCTACTGAAACCAATCCTCCAAGAATTTGAACTCACACAACAACCTCAACTAGCTGACAGCTCCCACACGGAAACTTACGATCCAACAACTTGAGTGCTACGAACTCGAAAGCTCAAACAACTACAAACTGCATAGCTATGCCAATCCACACAACTCTAGCTTGACTCAAATCACTGGCTGGACAAGTCAGCCTGCCAACAACCGGGCCCCAGAGGGCTCCCTCCACCAAACTTACCTCCATGCAAGCAACGGAACGAAGCTTGCCTCAAATATGAAACACATCTCACAAGTCCAAACGATAACACATACAGGCTTAACCCTCTAGCTAGGCTTATTGCACCTTCCCACCGAAACTTCATAAACGGAACTCCACTACTCGGTTAACACCAACTACCAAGAACCAGATTACCAATAATGGCTGGCAGAGCACAAGCCACACTAACCAGCAAGGATCCCTCAAAAGGTCAAGACCCTAATCCAACCACAATGGTGCAACCTCAACCCACAACTGAAACAAAGGGGCCTTCAACTACAAAGGTGCAACAGCTTCCAAGCCAACACACAAAACCTTAACCGACTAGGCCAAATACTCATAGGAGCAGAACAACCCTTACTACAACTTCCAGAACACCACTCAAGAGTCCGCTTAACTGGACAAACAACTGCTTTCAAGCAACCAACAACTTTTCCTCCTACTAGCACCACTACCACCAATTCCAAGACCAAGGAATAACCTGACAACTCCCAAGGAGAAACAGATCCTTACAAGCGGACATCCGAAGGATAGGGAGCTTCACAATCGCTCGCTGTCTTGCTCAGCTAAGCACAACATCCAACTCTCCCAGAGGCAACAACAAGGGTCCACCACAGACTGGACCGCCAACCACGGGCAAGAGAAGACT
The DNA here is from genome assembly GCA_036507275.1 of Sicyos edulis. Classification (NCBI taxonomy): domain Eukaryota; kingdom Viridiplantae; phylum Streptophyta; class Magnoliopsida; order Cucurbitales; family Cucurbitaceae; genus Sicyos; species Sicyos edulis. Next base: position 31,021,000 of record CM071851.1, read on the forward strand.
CACCCCCAAACACCAAATAAGGGCAACTCTCAAACTCTGGAAACAGGAAAAACATCTGCCAGGGCAAAACCACTTGCCCCACGAGCAAGGCTAACTTCTAGCAACTCAAAAACCACACCTTGGTCAACACCAAGCACCAACTTGCCACCACACCGGAACCAATCTGGACTCTACTCCAAACAAACACTAGCTTGCTAGTCTACCAAATCCGCCAGCAACTCACCCGAGGTCTACAATGTACACGACTCCGGCTTGCCAACTGAAACTCACTACCTGGGCCTGACTGAGCTCTGGTGAGACTCTCCACAACTAGGGTTCTTCGGCAACCCTCGACACACACTGTCGTCTAACGGTCTAACGACCAATTGCTGAACAAACAACAACTCTTTTTCCAAAGATCACAACCATGCCGGCTGCTCCAACCTCAAAACCAAAAAGACTGAACGCTTGAGATGTGCCATCCTCCTACTCAAAGCATCAGCCACATCGTAGCTTCCACCCAGGGTAAGGATTCCGAGCAACACCCTTAGCAACTACGGACAGGAACTACGCGGCTTCACTACAACCAACATTTGTTCAGTACCATCTGAACTCCAACCATGAACACAAGAGGTTCCACCAGCCAAGCTTAGGTTCAACTTAACAAACTTGCCTAAGCAACAACCCAACTACGAGCACGGTATCCATACAACCTCAACTAAAGCCTTACAACATCCACCTGGAGTCCAACTTCTCCAAGAACTGAGCCCCAGTTCTCCCATGCAAACCTTACATGGTTCTGAAACTCTCGCCACCAGAACGAACTACACAAAACACACTTGTGTGCACAACTCTCAACCTTCCTTCAGAGATCCAAGACTAACAGGTGCTTTCCAAAAGGCAACACTAACTTCTGGCAGAGATACAATCAACCAAAGGAACACCAAAAGTTCCATCTCCACACGATACACGAAGCTGCGGCAACCTTGCTCTACTAAAGCATAACAATGCCAAACCGAACTTACTTTATACCAAGCCCCTACCAAGTGTGCTTACACATAAGGCGTCCAACTCCTCTCATAAGGCATCCTACTCATCTCATAGGCATCCAACTCGCCTCATAGGCATCCAGCTCATCTCATAGGCATCCAACTCGCCTCATAGGCATCCAACTCATCTCATAAGCATCCAACTCATCTTAAAAGCATCCAACTCATGGCCCCTCAGCTGGGCCAACTCGCATCTACGATGCTCAACACTCCTCAGATTTAGGCACTCCAAGGTAGTTGACCGCACTACCAACCACAAAGATCTCTTGGCCTTAGCACAAGCGTGAGACTCACACGCACTAACACTTACCAACCGACAACCTGCTGACTTACTCAACCCCCAGTAACACTGGGAAGAGGCTCCGGCTTCTCTAGAGCATCCTTTCGCTTGTAGTCCTTCGACTACCACTGAAGTAGCCCTCTTGCACGACCTAGACAGGTGCAACTGCCATAAACGGATCCAAGGCTAAATGAGTGCGCTGAACTCCGGACGGGATAGAATCGTCTGCTATACCCATGCCAAACTCAGGCCTGAACCAGACTTAGTGCCAAAGCGGCACACCAACCAATGCACCTCAAGTGCCACTACTACCAAATCCACCTCTTACCACAAATGGGGCCAACAAGGTCACAACCTCAAGTGATAAAAACTAAGGCTAGGCATACAAGAGCTCAAAACTCAGACAACCCTGACTATGACATCTCATCTAACTGAAGTCTCACGGCCTACTCTTGCATCTCCACCTGATGCTCACCAAAACACTGGCCGGCTCTCTCAACATGCAGCAACTAGCCCTACTCTAGGGCTCACCAAAAGAAGAGTGCTCAACTCTATTAAACAACTGGGAAACCACCAACGGATCAAGTTCGATGGGCACACTGCTCGCTGCACCCTTGACCACAGAGTTTCGACTTACTGACTACAAAACAACAACAAATACAAGAGCACAAAGATGTCTCTACCTCCTCCACGAAGGCCACTAACTTTGCAGCTACTCTCTGGGCGATCAAACAACCTGCTAAGGTTCAAGATCCACACCTGAACCACCCAGGCTAGCCCCCACTAGGACCTGCTCCACAAGCATCAACACGAGCAAAAGCCAAAGCTAACTCCTCTCTTGAAGTGGCACTCCAGGGCAAATCACCTCCACCCTCTCACTAGGGGAAAACCAACAACTGGGCCACACGTGGCCTACGGGAGTCTAACCTCTGCCTCCCTCTGGAACGATGTCCCAGCGGTATCCGAATCTATCTGGATATCTCAACAAACCATAACATACAGCTCACACTGCGGGAAGTTGGCATGATGGCGCTCTAAACCCAAACCAACAACGAGTCAGAACCTGCTCGTCTCCGCTCCACAACACTACACAAGGCATACACTAGATGAAAAGTATTGTAAATTATTAACTCTTTTCTAAAAACAGTAAACTTAGGCGTACCTGATGACTGTCGGAGTGCTGGTGATCATGGGGAAAACGACCTACAACAAAAGGTCAGTCCTAAGAAATCTATGACTCGAGCTCGATACCAATCAGAAAGACCCGACCCAAAAGGGGCTCTAAATGGGCCTTTACCCAAATGCATGCATTCAAGTAAAGACAATATACAAATATGATTTCGGATTCCAAGTAAAAATTAAAACATTCAACATTCAATCAGAAATCAATACAGTTTACTGAAACCTGTCCCTGTCTCCAAGCACCTGTTTCAAGACAAATACATTTCCAAAAGTTTACTCTGATCAGAGATTTATTAAAATCATTCAAACCTTCTCAGATACATAAATGCTGAAATCCACAAAACATTGAGAAAAAATCCTAGGGCTCCGTGCCCGACTACATGCATTCAAGGGAAATAAAAGACAAGAGTCATAATATAAAAAGTCAGAGATGACAGCAGGTTCCCATGATCACAGCTCCTCCTTCAGCCATCCTGTCTCGCACCTTGGTTACCTGTGGGAAACCACAAAATAAGGGTGACTAACGAATTACTCAGTAAGAATCCCCAACCGGGGTACAATACAATATACATGGTCATCTAGAAGAATGTATGCAAGCTATGAATATAAACACAGAAAAGAGCACATAGCTTAAGTCCACACTTGGACCTCGGATGCCAACTCAGGGTCTTAGTCCGAAATAATCCACCACACGATACGCCCTATACGAGAAACAAGTCTCGACCTCAGCCTGTCTACTGTCGATACGAAATGTGCACTAGCTCAAGATCCCGAGGAGCTCTCCGGTCGGTGCTGTAATGAGCGTAAGCGTACACCGCATGCTACTGCAGACTCTGGGTTGCCGGGTCTAGTGGCAAGCTGCCAATGTCCAGTCACCATGCCTAACTAAATCTCTGGATCGGTGTCACTGACATAGAGGTGTGAGACCTTGTAACGGCCCAGTTTTCTATTCCAGTTCTCGAGGTGCTTTCGGTTCAGTTTCAGTGGTTCGGTTGGGCCGTTAGAGCTGTTTTGTCCCTTAAGGGTATTTTGGTCTTTTTGCTCCCCGGGCAGGATTTGTGGATTTTTAGGGCTTCGAGGCAGCTCCTGCCTTTGTCGAGGCTTGTTTGTTGGTGGCTGCGAGTCTCGAGATGTTTGGGCTAGTCGTTTGGAAGTTCGGTTGTGATTTTGGGTTATGGCAAAGTGATGGTTGGTTGTGTGCTTCCTTTGGGATTCGAGCCCGAGCCCTTGGTGTTGATTTTGGGAGTTGGATTTAGTGAGTTTTATTTATTGGGAGTGGTTGCTTCGGTCGGGTCTCGAAGGAGGAAGCTGGGAAATGGGATTTTAAGGTTTTGATTTGGATAAGGATGGAAATTAGGATTAAAATCCCTATTTTTCCTTTATTTTTCCCATTTTTCCCTTTTCTTTTCAAAATCACTTTCTCTCTCTCTCTCTCTCCGGCCCCGAGCCCTACTGCTCACCTTCCTTCGCCCACCAGAGCCTACTCACCCACTCGCCCGGCTGGTCGCCACCGAGCTCAGCAACCCGGATCGCGTCTCGGCGAGCCCGCCCGGCCAGTCGCGTGCGCGCCCGGCCGGTCGTGCGTGCGGCCGCTCGTCCCGTCCGTGCCCGTTCCGCCTAGATCCGAGCCGCCTCGTGTCAGATCGAGCGTCTCCTGTAGCTCGTCGTGCCAGATCGAGCGTCTTGTAGCCGTCGCGTCGCGCCCACGCGCCGTCCTCGTCTTGAGCGCGCGCGCGCCCCTCGCCTCCCTCGCCTCGCCAAGCGTTCGCGTCGCGCTCGGCGCGCTGCTGCCGCCAATGGCCGTCAGTCGCGCGCCCGCGCCAGCCAGCCTGCGCCCATCTGCGCGCCTCGAGCCAAAGAATGCCTCGCGCCGCAAATGCGCTTCTCGTTCGCGTGTCATCCGCGCCTCGTGAGTTGCTCCCGAGCCGTGCCCTGTTATTTTTTTATATTTAGGCCTATGGATTATGATTTTTGATGTGTTTGTTAGGTTCGCTTTAGGTTGCTCGGGTTCGATCGCAGCTTAAGTTTCTTCTGTGTTGTTGCCTTCCCGCTGTAAGGGTTTCTTACCGAGGTTGTGTGGACCCTGCGAATAATTGATAGTATGCCATATCTTGTGATTGTATGAAATTCTAGTGGATAGGTTACATGTTTTCTCTTGCTTCCAGGTTTGTGTTGTAGTGGTGTTTCTGTTATATTAGTTACAGGCTAGGGTCTTTTATCTTGGCATATTCTGGTTCTTGTTATATTCTGACAGTTCCATGTTAGTGCTAGGCAGGTGATCCATAATGTAGGTAAGTCCCCGATGGGCACTGCACTGTTCCCTGGTGTGTAAGCCCCCGATGGGCATTATGAGGCTGCTTAAGAGAGTAAGACCCCGATGGGAATCTCGGTGATCCTAGCTGAGTAAGACCCGATGGGCATCCTAGGTGTGTAAGACCCAGTTGGGCAGCATTGATAGCTAGAGGTGTAAGACCCCGATGGGCATCCATATGTGTAAGACCCCGATGGGCATCATTGTTTACAGGTGTAAGACCCCGATGGGCATCCGTATGTGTAAGACCCCGATGGGCATCATTGTTTAGCTGGTGTAAGACCCCGATGGGCATCCTAGATGTGTAAGACCCCGTTGGGCAGCATTGATAGCTAGAGGTGTAAGACCCCGATGGGCATCCGTATGTGTAAGACACCGATGCGCATCCTTGTGTGTAAGTCCCCGATGATGGGCATCATTGTGTCATTGTATCCTAGGTTGTGTAAGACCCGATGGGCATCCAGTGTAGAACCTAGGATAGGTCAGAGTTGAAAGCCCTTGATAGGCTAGCTCTAGTGTTAGCACATAGCCTAAACCTACCGCTTTGCTCTAAGTCATTGTTTGGTTGCATGTCGGTGTGCTAAATGAGATGTTTTCGTATTGTACCCCTGGTTGGGGATTCTTCTTGAGTAATTCGTTACTCACCCTTATTTCTCGTGGTTTTTCCACGGGTAACCACTGATGCGAGACAGGATGGGTGGAGGAGGAGGAGCGTGATCATGGGAACCCGTTGTTCAACTCGAGTCTTGTTTATGTTTATGTTTTAAATGTCCTCTCGAATGCATGTAGTTGGGCACGGAGCCCTAGGGTGTTTGGCTTGATCAGATTTCCGGATTCTAGCATTGTTGTAATTATTGCAAAGCTTGTATGTTTTAAATAAATCTCTGATCAGAGCAAGTTTTGTAAATGTATTTGTCTTGGAACAGGTGCTTGGAAACAGGGACAGGTTTCAGGAATTTTATGTTGACTTTTTAAATGGATGTTTTATGTTTTAGTTTTACTTAGAATCCGAACATCATATTGCAAATTTTCTGTAGATTTGAATGCATGCATTGAGGTAACGGCCTATTTAAGAACCCATTTCGGGTCGGGTCGTTACAGACCTGGACACGTGAACTATGTCAGCCTGAACCACCGCACCTGAGGCTAAGGAATCGGTCGTGGTAGGCTTACACCAGGAAGCCGTCCTTGCCCTAACATGTGGCAATCAAGGGCTATGGCCGAACACGCTGAGGACGTGCCGACTGTCGGGGACGAGGCAATGCCAAGTCATCATCTCGACCGTTGTGGCATTTAACAGTCTGCCACCCTCACCCAAGATTGCAGGGCCTACCGGTCGGGTTAGCTAAACCCTCACGGGGTCTAGGGACGGAGTACTACCTCGTACGCCCCTGCCATGGATGCAAGATACTTTATGCATCAGGCCCGAATGATGCTACCTACCTACACTCTAACCTATCATATCAATAACATACAATCCAATACAATCCAAAACGTACTCAACAGATACAAAGCACCTACACTCTAACCTATCATATCAATAACATACAATCCAATACAATCCAAATCGTACTACGAAGCAAGAACAGATATGAGCATGCCAGAACGGAACAACCTAGCATGGACTAACATGAGAAACAACATAAGAAACCATGCCAGTCAGGAATTCAGAACAGAGCACCTAACACTAAACATGCTGATAATCATAAACATGCATACAAACAACGATCACATATAACATCACAGGGACCACACAACTCCGGTAAGAAATCCTTACCTGGCCGGGAGGCAACTACACACAAAAACCTAAGCTGCGATCGAACCCGAGCTAGCTACCGAGAGCCTAACAAAAACAATGATAATCACAATCCATATGCCTAAATATAATAAAATAAACAAGGCTCGGCTCGGGAGCAACTCACGCGGCTCGGCTGACATGCAGACGGGCAGCAAAGACGGCGGCGCGGGCCTTCTTTGAGTCTTTGGAACGGCGGCGCGACTCGCACGGCGCTGGCGCCGACAGTGAGACACGGGCGGCGGCGGCGCGCATGCACAACTGGCGCGCGCGCGCGAGCTGGAAGCGACGGCGCGCGGCGGGCGCTGGGGCTGCGACGCAGACGCCGGCGCAAGCTCGGCTGAGCGATGGCGTCTGGCTCGAGGACGGGCTGGGCGCGCGTGGGCGAGCAACGCGATGCGGCGGCTGCGACGGCGATCGCACGCGGTCGATGCGGTGCGTCGACGGCCTCTTTGGCGCTGGCGGCTGCGCGACGGCTGGGCGTCTGCTCGCGCTCTTCTGGCGCGCGCGTAATTTCTGTGGTGCGATTCGACCGGGCCGCTCGACCGGGCTGCTCAGCTGGGTCGCTTGGCTGGCCGGAACGACGCTCGGAGGACTCTCGGTAAGAAGAACACGGCAATGGAGCTTGAGGGAGAGGGTTGGGCGGCCAAGGCTTATTTGGAGAAGAAGCTCAAAAGACCTAATTTCCTTTCATTTAATCAAATGCACCAAAACCCAAAGAAATCAAGGCTAACCAAGATATGCTGCGGAAAGAATAACAAGATCCTGCTATTGCTCAATTGGCCACACCACCCACCTGACTTCCTAGTACCCCAGGTTCGAAACCCAGCTGCAACACAATTTTTCTTTATTTTTACTTTTGCATCTATCCTTGCTCAAACCCATCCACAAAGCCTAAAAAACCTACATAAACCCATCCAATAATTTTAGCAACTTGAAAAAGACATAAACTGCCCTGACGGCCCGACCAAATTACCAAAATACCTCTAGGGCATACCTCGAAGACCGGGATGAAAACCTGGGCCGTTACACTTCCTATCTTGGCCGAATTCTCCCTTCCATCTTCTCCAATGCCGAAGACTCAAGCACCTCTTCAAGCTTTCTTCTTCTTCCTCCTCTCCTTGGCCGAACCACTTCCTTGTTGCCGAAAGACATGCCCCAGCTCTCGTTTCTCTTAACTCCATTGCAAGAGCACCATCTCCAAGCTTGGCCGAGAGCCTCATGGCCAAGGTGAGTGTTGTTTAGCCAAAAACCCTCATTGCTTGATTGAGTATGTTCTAACCGAGATCTTTTGTGATGCATGACCAACCTAGCCGAGAGCCATAGTGCTTGTTTGGAAGTGTCCTAGCCGAAGTCATTTTGGTTGCACCCCCTCCCTTACCGAGAGCTCCAAGGTATGTGGTTGTGTTTTGTTTCTTGGTTATGTAGATCTAGTCGAGATCCAACTTGTTTTAGATTGAGAATGTTCTAACCAAGCTTTGCTCTTGTGTGCAATCTTAGCCTAGCCGAAAGTCCTTGGGTGTTTGTTGGAGAAGCTAGCCGAGACCACCCTTGCAGTTTCTCCATTGCCGAGACATCAAGGTGAGGTAGTTTGTGTTGGATGTGTAGTGGTATCCAAGCCCCCATGGTGGCTGAGTGTAACGACCCGACCCGAAAGGGGTTCTAAAATAGGCCGTTACCTCAATGCATGCATTCAAATCTACAGAAAATTCGCAATATGGTGTTTGGATTCTAAGTAAAAACTAAAACATAAAACATCCATTTAAAAAGTTAACATAATTTCCTGAAACCTGTCCCACTTTCCAAGCACCTGTTCCAAGACAAATACATTTACAAAATCACTCTGATCAGAGATTTATTTAAAACATACAAGCTTTACAATAGTTACAACAATGCTAGAATCCGGAAATATATTCAGAAAACACCCTAGGGCTCCGTGCCCAACTACATGCATTCAGAGGACATTTAAATCATAAACATAAAACTCAGAGTTAAACAACGGGTTTCCATGATCACAGCTCCTCCTCCAGCCATCCTGTCTCGCACCATGGTTACCTGTGGAAAAACCACAAAAATAAGGGTGAGTAACGAATTACTCAGTAAGAATCCCCAACCGGGGTACAATACGATATACATGGTCATCTAGCAGAAAGATATGCAAGCTATGAATATAAACACAGAATAGAGCACATAGCTTAAATCACACATAATCATAGGATGCGAACTCAGGGTCTTAGTCCAGAAATAATCTGTAAAGACCCGACCCAAAAGGGCTCTAAATAGGCCTTTACCCCAATGCATGCATTCAAAGGAAAGGACAATATGCAAATAAGTTTTCAGATTCCCAGTTAAAACAAAACAATCAAGGTTCAATCAGAAATCAATATAGTTTGTTGAAACTCGTCCCTGTCTCCAAGCACTGTTTCAAGGCAAATACATTTCCAAAACGTACACTCGATCGAGATTTATTAAAACATTTGAAACATCCTCAAATTCGAAAAGCGGAATCCATAAAAACATTCGAGAAAACATCCTAGGGCTCGTGCCCGCTACATGCATTCGGGGAAAATAAAAGACAAGAGTCATAGAAATAAAAAGTCGAGACGACGACAGAAGTTCCCATGATCATAGCTCCTCCTTCACCATCCCGCCTCGCGCCATGGTTACCTCGAAAGATAAGTAAGGGTGAGTAACGAATTACTCAAGAAGAATCCCCAACCGGGGTACAATACGATGCACATGGTCATCTAGATGAGTGTATGCAAGCTATGAATATAAACACGAATAGAGCACATAGCTTAAGTCCACACTTGGACCTCGGATGCCAACTCGTGGTCTTAGTCCGGAATAATCCACACCACACAATACGCCCTAAACGAGAACCAAGTCTCGGCCACCGCTTCATCTCACTGTCGATACGAAAGGTGCACTAGCTCAAGATCCCGAGGAGCTCTCCGGTCGGCGCCAGAATGAGCGTAAGCATGCACCGCGTGCTACTGCAACTATGGGGTGCCGGTCTAGTGGCAAGTCGCCCATGTCCGATCCACCACGCCTAACTAAATCTCTCGGATCGGTGTCACCGACGCATAGGGTGTGAGACTCGGACACGTGAACTATGTCGGCTGAACCACCGCACACGAGGCTAAGGAACCGGTCGTGGTAGGCTTACACCAGAAGCGGTCCTTGCCCTAACACGTGGCAATCAAGGGCTACGGCCGAACACGCCGAGGACGTGCCGATCGCCGGGGACGAGGCAATGCCAAGTCATCATCCCGACCGTTGGGGCATTTAACGATCGCCACCCTCACCCAAGATTGCAGGGCCTACCGGTCGGGTTAGCTAAACCCTAACGGGGTCCAGGGACGGAGAACTGTCTCGACGTCCCTGCCATGGATGCAAGATACTTTATGCATCAGGCCCGGATGATGCTACCTACCCACACTTTAATCTATCATATCAATAACATACAATCCAATACAATCCAAAACGTGCTCAACAGATACAACGAACCTAGCATGGTACTACAAAGCAAGAATGCACATGAGCATGCTAGAACGGAACAACCTAGCATGGGCTAACATGAGAGAACAACATACGAAGTCATGCTAGTCGAGAATTGAACGAGCACCTAAACTATACATGCGATAATCACAAACAAACATACAAACAACAATCACATAGAACATCGCAGGGTCCACACAACTCCGGTAAGAAATCCTTACCTGGCCGGGAGGCAACTACACACAAAAATCCTAAGCTGCGATCGATCCCGAGCTATCTAACGAGAACCTAACAAACACAATAATAATCACAATCCATAGGCCTAAACATAAAAATAAACAAGGCTTGGCTCGGAGCAACTCACGCGCGCGCAGGCCGACACGCGCGGGGCGACAAAGATGGCGAGGCTGCCTGCTGGGCGCTGATGGGCGCTGGCGGGCGCGCAGGGGTCGGGCGCTGGCGCCGATAGCGCAGATGGCGGCAGAGCTGGCGCGCACGCGCATGGCGACGGCGTGCCGGCGCGGCGCAGCGCACGGGCGCGACAAGCTGAAGCGACGGACACGCCGCGCGCGCGCTGCGCGACGACGGGCGCGCGGCCGACGACGAGCGTCTGGACGCGCGATTCTCTTCTTGTAGGGGCTCGGCAGGCGCATCTCGCTGGCGAGATCTGGCCGCGACGGGGGCTGCTCGGGCGTCATTGGCCGCGACAGGGGCCGTATCGAAAGTCTCATTGGCCGCGACAGGGCCGCTCGAGCGTCTCGCTCGGCCGGCCGAGCGACAGTCGCTCGATGGCACTGCAGGGGCGATGGAGCTGGGCGACTCCGGGCGATCTGGGCTTGCTGCTGGTGCGATCTGGTCGGCTGGGGGGCTGCGACGGTGGGGCTGCTGGCTGGGGCTCCTCTCGGCAGGCTGCAAACAAACATACACACACAACCACACTCTTCTATTTTCATTCGGCCAAAGAAGAACTCAAATCGGAGAAGACGAAGAGACGAAGAAACTTACCCGGAAAGACGATCGAACCACGGGTCGCAAAGGGGATGAAAATCGGCTTGGAGCTTGGGAGGGGAAAGCTTGTGCGGCCAGAGAGGTGATTTGGAGAAGAAGATGGAATAAACCTAATTTCTTTTCATTTAACCAAAATCACAAAACTCCAAAGATCCAAGGGTAACTAAGAATGACGCCGAAAGAGTAACAAGAGCTCTCCATAGCTCAACTGCACGCATCCTCACAGAAGCTTTCACGGAGACCCGGGTTCGAATCCCAGCTGCAACACAAATTCCTTTATTTTTACTTTTGCATCTACCCATGCTCAAACCAAACCACAAAGCCTAAAAAACCTTCATAAAACCATCCAATAATTTTAGCAACTGGAAAAAGACATAAACGGCCCTGACGGCCCGACCAAATTACCAAAATACCCCCAGGGCATACCTCGAAGACCGGGATGAAAACCTGGGCCGTTACATAATCACCACACAATACGCCCTATACGAGAAACAAGTCCCGGCCTCAGCCTGTCTACTAACGAATGAAAGGTGCACTAGCTCAAGATCCCGAGGAGCTCTCCGGTCGGCGCTGTAATGAGCGTAAACGCGCACTGCGTGCTACTGCAGACTATGAGGGGTGCCGGGTCTAGTGGCAAGCTGCCCATGTCCAGTCACCACGCCTAACTAAATCTCTGGATCGGTGTCACTGACATAGGGGTGTGAGACCTGGACACGTGAACTATGTCAGCCTAAACCACCGCACCTGAGGCTAAGGCACGGGTTGTGGTAGGCTTACACCAGGAAGCCGTCCTTGCCCTATCAGGTGGCAAATCAAGGGCTACCACCGAAACACGCTGAGGACGTGCCGGCTGCCAGGGTCAAGGCAATGCCAAGTCATCATCCCGACCGTTGGGGCATTTAACAGTGTGCCACCCTCACCCAAGATTGCAGGGCCATCCGTTAGGGTTAGCTAGTCCCTAACGGGATCAGGGACGGAGCATCATCTCGTACGTTCATGTCGTGGATGCAAGGTTCGTTATGCACCCGGCCCAGATGATGCTACCTACCTGCCCTCTAACCTATAGTATCAATCAGCAAACAATCCAATATAATCAAATACGTGCTCAAATAGAATACAATGAACCTAGCATGATACTACGAAGCAAGAACAGATATGAGCATGCCAGAAAGGAACAACCTAGCATGGACTAACATGAGAAACAACATAAGAAATCATGCCAGTCGGGAATTCAGAATAGAGCACCTATCACTAAACATGTCAATAAACACAAACAAGCATACAATCAGCAATCACATATAATATCGCAGGGCCCACACAACTCCGGTAAGAAATCCTTACCTGGTCGGAAGGCAACAACACACAATAAAATTAACTGCGATCGAACCCGAGCAACCTATAGCGAGCCAAACAAACACATCAATAATCATAAAAATAGGCCTAAATACAATAAAATAAATAGGGCTCGGCTCGAGAGCAACTCACGAGGCGCGGCTGACACACACACGAACAAGCCAGTTGCAGACGGGCGAGGCAAATGGCCGGGCGCAGAAAGAGCGCAGGTGAGAGCGCTGGCGCTGGGCTACGCTGCTGCGACGGGTGCGCGGCGCCGCTGGCATGAATAAGCATGCTGCGGGCGCGAGCGACACGACGCGCATCGGGCTCTGGGGCGAGACTCAGCCACAGGCGGCTCGAATCTGGCGACACGGCGCGGACGGGGCGGCTTTGGTGCGCGGATGAGCAGCAACGCGCATCTGCGGCGGCGACTTCGTGCGCGCGACGGAAGCGACATTGTGCGGCTGGGATGGGCGAGCAGGGGCTCGGGCTTGGGCGACGCGAGCTGGGTGACGCGACACAGCTCTGGGCGACACTGTGCGACGCGGGCGAGGGGCTCGGGCTGGCGACCTGGGCGAGCAGGGCTCGGGCTGGGCGAGGCTCGGGCGACGAGAGCAGGGGATGGGCTAGCTCGGGCTGGGGCTTGGGCGAGCAGGCTGGCTCGGGCTGGGGTGAGGGCTCGGGGAGAGAGAGAGAGAGAAAAAAAAGAAATAAAAATGGGGATTTAAAAGAAAAATGGGAATAAAAGGAAAATAATGGGATTTTATCCATTTTCCAACCTTATCCATTTTTTTAAAAGACCCTTAAAATTCTTAAAATCCCATTTCTCGGCTTCCTCCTTCGAGACCCGACCAAAGCAATCTTTTCCAATAAATAAAACTCACTAAAATCCAACTCCCAAATCAACACTAAGGGCCCGGGCTCGAATCCCAAAGGAAGCACACAACCAACCATCACTTTGCCAAAGCCCAAACCACAACTGAGCTTCCAACCGACTAGCCCAGACACCTCGGGACTTGCAGCCAACAACAAACAAGCCTCGACAAAGGCAGGAGCTACCTCGAAGCCCTGAAAACCACAAATCCTGCCCGGGGAGCCAAAAGACCAAAATACCCCCAAGGGTCAAAATGGCTTTAATGACCCAACCAAACAACTGAATCTTGACCCGAAGGCACCTCAAAAACTGGGATAGGAAACTGGGCTGTTACACCGAGAGCTTCATGGATGTGTTTGGTTGTGTGTGAGTTGAATTCAAGCTAACTTGTATTGTGTGTTGTTGTGATGCCCTAGCCGAGAGTGGAATAAGGAAGAGTTTTGAAGTTTCACTTTTGTGTGGTTGATCTTGCCTTGGCCGAGACCCCTCTTTGGGAGTTGGAGTTTTTCCCGAGTTTCAGTAAAGCCCTAATTTCCTGTTTTGTTGGTTGCACAGAGTTGTTTCTATTTTGATTGTTGACTTTGTTGGCTTGATTGTTAGGGTAGCTTGTGTGGTGATCTGCAACTCAAGGAGCATCCTCTGTTGTTAGGTTCTACTGTTTAACAGGTAAGGGTTCCTTGCCTGGGTTGTGTGGACCCTGCGCATTGCAATGATAACTGTAACGGCCCAGGTTTTCATCCCGGTCTTCCAGGTATGCCCTAGGGGTATTTTGGTCATTTGGTCGGGCCGTCAGGGCCGTTTATGTCTTTTTCCAGTTGCTAAAATTATTGGATAGATGCAAAAGTAAAATTATAGGAAATTATGTTACAACCGGGGTTCGAGCCAGGGTGGCCTTGTGTGCTAGAGGAAAGCCTTGCCAAGTGAGCCACCAGGTGTTATTGTTACTCTTTCCGCGTCATATCTTAGTTACCCTTGGATCATTGGAGTTTTGGTGCATTTGGTTAAATGAAAAAGAAATTAGGTTTTTTTGTTCCTTCTTCTCCAAATCTCACTTTGCCGTCCAAGCTTCTCTCCCAAGCCCCTTGCCGTGATTTTTTTCCTTGCGGCCCCGAAGCGCCGTCCCGCCAAATGAGCAACCAACCCGAGCGGCGGCCAGCCGGATCACCCAGCCAGCGAGCCGCCCAGACGCCAGAGCCCAAGAAGAAGTCGCTGCCAGAGCGCTCGAGCGCCCAACAAAGAAGCGCAAATTTCCCGTGCCGTCGCGGCCGCCGCCTGAGCACCAGCCGAGAGGCCGCCGCCGCGCACAAGACCGTGCGTCCATCACCGTCGCAGCCGTGGCACACCCGCCGCATCGCGTTGCTTGCCCGCCCGCGTCCTCGCTCTGGGCCGCTCGCCCGCGCGCCCGATCCCCCCGTGTCGCCGCAGTCGCGTCCGTCCGTCTTCGTCGCGCGCCGCGCGCCACGCCTGCGCTGGCCGTCTGCGCGCTAAGCGCCAGCGCTTCAAATGCCGTGCCATTGCTTGTCCAGTGTGCGGCCAGCACTGCCCCCCCATCAGCGCCAGCAGCCCGCCCCGCCGTCTTTGTCTACCCGTCCAGCGTGTCACCAACGCGCCAAGTGTGAGTTGCTCTCGAGCCGAGTTCTATTTATTTTATTATATTTAGGCCTATGGATTGTGATTATTATTATGTTTGTTAGGTTCTAGTTAGCTAGTTCGGGTTCGATCGCAGCTTAGGATTTTGTGTGTAGTTGCCTCCCGGCCAGGTAAGGATTTCTTACCGGAGTTGTGTGGGCCCTGCGATATTTTATGTGATTGCTGTTTGTATGCCTGTTTATGATTATCAGCATGTTTAGTTTTAGGTGCTCGCTCAATTCTGGATGGCATGATTTCTTATGTTGTTTCTCATGTTAGTCCATGCTAGGTTGTTCCGTTCTGGCATGCTCATATCTGTTCTTGCTTCGTAGTACCATGCTAGGTTCGTTGTATCCGTTGAGCACGTTTTGGATTGTATCAGATTGTATGTTATTTATATGATAGGTTAGAGTGTAGGTAGGTAGCATCATCCGGGCCTGATGCATAAAGTATCTTGCATCCATGGCAGGGGCATACGAGGTAGTACTCCGTCCCTGGACCCCGTGAGGGTTTAGCTAACCCGACCGGTAGGCCCTGCAATCTTGGGTGAGGGTGGTAGTCTGCGCGATGCCCCAACGGTCGGGATGATGACTTGGCATTGCCTCGTCCCCGGCAGTCGGCACGTCCTCAGCGTGTTCGGCCGTAGCCCTTGATTGCCACCTGTTAGGGCAAGGACGACTTCCTGGTGTAAGCCTACCACGACCGATTCCTTAGCCTCAAAGTGGTGGGTTCAGCCGACATAGTTCACGTGTCCGTGTCTCACACCCCTATGTCAGTGACACCGATCCAAAGATTTAGTTAGGCGTGGTGACTGGACATGGGCAGCTTGCCACTAGACCCGACACCCTCCATAGTCTGCAGTAGCACGCGGTGCATGCTTACGCTCATTATAGGGCCGATCGGAGAGCTCCTCGGGATTGTGAACCAGTGCACCTTTCGTATCGACAGTAGACAGGCTGAGGCCGAGACTTGTTTCTCGTATAGGGCGTATTGTGTGGTGTGGATTTTCTGGACTAAGACCCTGAGTTGGCATCCGAGGTCCAAGTGTGGACTTAAGCTATGTGCTCTATTCTGTGTTTATATTCATAGCTTGCATATCTTTCGGCTAGATGACCATGTATATCGTATTGTACCCCGGTTGGGGATTCTTACTGAGTAATTCGTTACTCACCCTTATTTTGTGGTTTTCCACAGTAACTGTGTGTGCGAGAGACAGATGGTGAAGGAGGAGGAGCTGTGATCATGGGAACTCGCTGTTGTCTCGATTTTTATATTATGACTCTTTGCCTTTTTTATTTCCCACGAATGCATGTAGTCGGGCACGGAGCCTTAGGATGTTTTCTCAATGTTTTTGTGGATTCCAAAGCATTGTTGTATCTCGAGAAGGTTTTGAATGATTTTAATAAATCTCGATCGTGAGTAAACTTTTGGAAATGTATTTGTCTCAAAGCAGTGCTTGGAGACAGGGACAGGTTTCAGTAAACTGTATTGATATCTGTTTGAATGCTGAATGTTTTAATTTTAATTGGAATCCGAAATCATATTTGTATATTGTCCTTACTTTGAATGCATGCATTGGGGTAAAAGCCCCATTTAGAGCCCCTTTTGGGTCGGGTCTTTACAGATTGGTATCGAGCTCGAGTCATAGATTCAGAGATGCACCTTTTTGTTGTAGGTCGTTTTCCCCATGATCACCAGCACTCCGACAGTCATCAGGTACGCCTAAGTTTACTGTTTTTAGAAAAGGGTTAAGAATTTACAATACTTTTCATCTAGTGTATGCCTTGTGTAGTGTTGTGGAGCGGAGACGAGCAGGTTCTGACTCGTTGTTGGTTTGGGTTTAGAGTGCCATCATGCCAACTTCCCGCAGTGTGAGTCAGTGTATGTTATGGTTTGTTGAGATATCCGGATAGATTCGGATACACTGGGACATCGTTCGGAGGAGGCGAGAGGTTAGACTCCCGTAGGCCACGTGTGGCCCAATTGTTGGTTTTCCCCTAGTGAGAGGGTGGAAGTGATTTGCCCTGGAGTACCACTCCAAGAGAGGAGTTAGCTTTGGCTTTTGCTCATGTTGATGCTTGTGGAGCAGGTCCCAGTGGGGGCTAGCCTGGGTGGTTCAGGTGTGGATCTTGAACTTTAGCGGTTGTTTGATCGCCCGAGTAGAGTAGCTGAGTTAGTTAGTGGCCTTTGTGGAGGAGGTAGAGACATCTTTGTGCTCTTGTATTTGTTGTTGTTTTGCACCCATGGCGTTTTAACCACAGTGGTTAAGGCAGTGCAGTGGCGATGCCCCTTCGGACTTGATCCGTTGGTGGTTTCCTCAGTTGTTTTGTAGAGTTTAGCACTCTTCTTTTGGTGAGCCCTAGAGTAGAGCTAGTTGCTGCATGTTGAGAGAGCCGGCCAGAGTTTTGTTGAGCATCATTTGGAGATGCAAGAGTAGGCCGTGAGCCTCCAGTTTGATGAGATGCCATAGTCTGGTTGTTTGAGTTTTGAGCCCTTGTATGCCTAGCCATAGTTTTTGTCACTTGAGGTTGTGACCTTGCGGGCCCCATTTGTAGTAAGATTTGGATTTGGTAGTAGTGGCACTTGAGGTGCATTGGTTGGTGTGCCGATTTGGCACTAAGTGTGGTTCAGGCCTGAGCTTGGCATGGGTATAGCAGATGGTTCTGTAATTCGTCTGGAGTTCAGCGCACTCCTTTAGCCTTTGGATCCGTTTGTGGCAGTTGCACCTTTTTAGGTCGTGCAAGAGGGCTAGTTCAGTGGTAGTCGAAGGACTACAAGTGAAAGGATGTTCGAGAAGAGCTGGAGCCTCTTCCCAGTGTTACTGGGGGTTGAGTAAGTCAGCAGGTTGACGGTTGGTAAGTGTTAGTGCGTGTGAGTCTCACGCTAGGGCTGAGGCCAAGAGATCTTTGTGGTTGGTAGTGCGGTCCACTACCTTCGGGTGCCTAAACCTGAGTTGAGTGAGCATTGTAGATGCGAGTTCGGTCCAGCAGGGGAACCATGAGTTGGATGCCCGTGAGATGAGTTGGATGTTCATGAGATGAGTTGGATGCCCGTGAGATGAGTTGGATGCTCATGAGATGAGTTGGATGCTTATGAGATGAGTTGGATGCCTATGAGATGAAGAGGATGCCTTATGAGAGGAGTTGGACGCCTTATGTGTAAGCACACTTGGTAGAGACTTGGTATAAAGTAAGTTCGGTTTGGCATCGTTATGTTTTAGCAGAGCAAGGTTGCCACTGCTTCGTGTATCGTGTGGAGATGGAACTTTTGGTGTTTCTTTGGTTGATGGTATCTCTCCCAGAAGTTAGTGTTGCCTTTTGGGAAGCACTTGTTAGTCTTGGATCTCTGAAGGAAGCTTGAGAGTTGTGCACATAAGTGTGTTTTGTGTAGTTCGTTCTGGTGGCGAGAGTTTCGGAACCATGTAGGGTTTGCATTGGAGAACTGGTGCTCAGTTCTTGGAGGAGTTGGACTCCATATGGATGTTGTAAGGCTTTAGCGGAGGTTGTAAGGATACCGTGCTCGTAGTTGGGTTGTTGCTTAGGCAAGTTTGGTTAGGTTGAACCTAAGCTTGGTTGGTGGAACATCTTGTGTTCATGGTTGGTGTTCAGATGGTGCTGAACAAATGGTGGTTGTATTGAAGCCGCGTAGTTTCTAACCGTAGTTGCTAAGGGTGTGTAAAGACCCAACCAGAAAACGGTGCTAAACCTAGGCCTTTACTCAGCATGCCAGTGAAAAGCTTAAAAGGACCCAGCTAGGGTCGGTTTGTAAAACTTTTCAATTATAAGAGTGGAAAACATTAAAAACAAAGTAAACATTCATTAGGCAAAAACGAACAATTCAAATTAAAACAGTGACTGATCAATACTTTCCTTAAAAACATAAAATAGTTCAAATCATAGTTTTCCCTACGGATCTAAGTCCAACTACATGCTGAAATCCAAAAACAGTAAAATAAGACACGACAGAGTGTCAGCAGCATCCATGATCTCCCAACTCTCTCCGCTAGCCACCTCTGTCTTTGTCCCAAGTTACCTGTGGAAGAAACCACGATAAGGGTGAGTATAAACATACTCAGTAAGAACCCCCGACCGGGGTACGATACGATGCAATCTATCATCTAGCAACCTAGTACACATGCCACAAATATCAACACGGATCTTAGCTCAACGAGCTCACAAGGCAAATCCGGAATCCTCGGAAGTCTCCTACTTCCGGCCTAATGATTGGCTCTCAAACCAATCTCGGGACATCTCCGAGGGTCTTTCTCCTCGGCCAATTGATCACTCAAAATCGATCCCAAGATGTCCGACACCCTCGAGGGTCTTTCTCCTCGACCAATTGATTAACTCTAAAGTCAATCCCAATGGGTGTCCTCAAGGGCCTCTTTACCCTCGCTATAAATCTGGACTATCGGAGAGTACCCAAGTCCGGCTCTAAACGGTAAGGAAATCGGTGTACTCACGAACATTAGCCCGGGAGCTCTCCGAACCGGCTATTAACGCTGCGCGCGCACACCGCATGCTCTTCTCGCAACCGGCGTAAATGCGGGGGCCTAAGGGCAAACTACGCGGGGCAGTGCGCATGCCTAAGACTCGGAAACGGTGTCACCGAACACGAGTGGTGCGAGGCCCTCGGCACTCATCTGCGGCAAACCTGTACCACCGACACGAAGCTAAGACCCGCCAAGGCGGTGCTTGCACCGCTGGCGGGTTCCGCTCTAGCGAGCTACAAACTAGGCTTATGCCGATGTGGTAGCTACATCCACATCGATCGTTTCGGGGAAACAATGTACGTTATGCTTCGCTCTACTCCCGACCGGTGGGGACAAGGTACGTTATGTCCGCTCTCGACCTCTAGATGATGACAAACCCTATTATACTAGCTTAGACTACCAAGTCGTGATTCTGGCTAACATTCACAAAGACATCTGTCATACATAGCCTAGCATGATACTACGAGCTTAAAGCAGAATCTCAAGCATCTTTGGAAGAACAAACCTAGCATGGCACTAACATGTACAAAAAGGCAAAACATGCTAGCAAGAATTCAATCACTAGCTATCCTATCCACTAACATGCTCATAAAGGTAAACAAGCATACAAGGCACAATTAAGAAAGCATAGCGGGGTTCACACAACCACGGTAGGAAGTCCTTACACGAAACAAGTGGAGAATAGCTATCACAACCAAAAAGACCCTCGAGCTTAATACGAACTCGAGCAACCTAGGCATAAATAAAGCATCCTAAGTAAATACATACAACAGACGTAAGCTTAGAAAACACAAAGGGATTGGTTTGGGAATTACCACCGAGAAGACACGGGCCTCGGCAGCAAGGAGGGTGGCTTGGGCGCTTGCGCTGTGCGGCCGGCGCTGGCGCTGGGCGCTGGCGCCTTGCCGCTGCGTCGGCGGACGGGGCGAGCGGCAGCGCGCGTGTGTCTTGGCTGCAAGGCGACGCGCGAGCGAGCGCGCGCGGGGTCGCGCTGGAGTGGGCGCGCGCAGGGGTCGCGCTGAGCGGCGGGCGCGTCGCGGCGGCGCGCGTCTGAGGCTGCGTTGCGGCACCGTGCGACCACGAGCGACGTTAGGCGGTCTTTGGCGGCCACGGCGACGCGCGGCGATGGGTGTCGCGGCGGTGGGAGCTTCAGTGCGCAGCGTCGCGTGGGGGCGGGCGCGGTAGAGGCGGGGCGGCGTGGTGCAGTGCGCGCAGGGGCCGAGCGCGCAGGGCAGTCGCGGCGGGGTGGTGCGATGGAGCGGTGGTGCGTGCGGGCTAGGGCTGGGTGGCTCGGGGGTGGTTCGATGGTGTGGCTAGGGCTGCTCGGCGAGGGTTTTAGGAGAGAGAGAGAGAGAGAGAGAGAGACGGCCAACAAAGGGAAAAAATAGGGGTTTCTTGATTTTTCCTTCTCTTCCTTATTTTAAATAGGGTTAGGAAACCTAAAATTCCCTTCCCAAGGATTTTTCTCTTGCGGGACCCGGCTAAAGAAATTCTTTTCTCTTTTTAGTTCAAATTCTTATTTAAAACTCCAATTCCACCATCTAGGGCAAGGGTTCAAATCCCCAAAGGATCCAATTAATTCCCAATTAATTTTGCTATTAACCGGGAGGAAAACGGGGCCGTTACAGGGTGTTGCTCGGAATCCTTACCCTGGGTGGAAGCTACGATGTGGCTGATGCTTTGCGTAGGAGGATGACACATTCTGAAGCGTTTCTGGTCTTTTTGGTTTCGAGGTTCGGAGCAGGCCAGCATGGTTGTGATGGTGGGAAAAGGAGTTGTTTTTTTTCAGGCAGTTGGCTGTTAGACTGTTAGATGACAGTGTGTGTCGAGGGTTTACGAAGAACCCTAGTTGTGGAGAGCCTCACCAGAGCTCAGTCAGACCCAGTAGTGAGTGTCAGTTGGTAAGCCAGAGTTGTGTAGGCTGTAGACCTCGGGTGAGTTGCTGGCAGATTTGGTAGGCTAGCAAGCTAAAGTTTGTTTGGAGTAGAGTCCGGATTGGTTCCGGTGTGGTGGCAAGTTGGTGCCTGGTGTTGACCAAGGTGTGGTTTTCGAGCTGCTAGAAGTTAGCCTTGCCCGTGGGGAAAGTGGTTTTGCCCTGGAGGATGTCCTACCTGTTTCCAGAGTTTGAGAGTTGCCCTGATTTGGTGTTTGGGGGTGAGTCTTCTCTTGCCCATGGTTGGCGGTCCAGTCTGTGGTGGATCCCTTGTTGTTGCCTCTGGGAGAGTTGGATGTTGTGCTTAGCTGAGCAAGACAGCGAGCGGTTGTGAAGCTCTCTGTCCTTCGGATGTTCGCTTGTAAGGATATGTTTCTCCTTGGGAGTCGTCAGGTTATTCCTTGGTCTTGTAATTGGTGGTAGTGGTGCTAGTAGGAGGAAAAGTTTGTTGGCTGCTTGGAAGCAGTTGTTTGTCCAAGTTAAGCGGACTCTTGAGTGGTGTTCTGGAAGTTGCGGTAAGGGTTGTTCTGCCTTCTATGAGTGTTTGGCCTAGTTGGTTAAGGTTTTTGTGTGTTGGCATGGAAGCTGTTGCACCTTTGTAGTTGAAGAACTCCTTTGTATCAGTTGTGGGTTGAGGTTGCACCATTGTGGTTGGATTAGGGTCTTGACCTTTCGAGGGATCCTTGCTGGTTAGTGTGGCTTGTGCTCTGCCAGCCATTATTGGTAATCTGGTTCTTGGTAGTTGGTGTTAACCGAGTAGTGGAGTCCCGTTTATGAAGTTTCGGTGGGAAGGTGCAATAAGCTTAAGCTAGAGGGTTAAGCCTATATGTGTTATCGTTTGGACTTATGAGATGCGTTTCATATTTGAGGCGAGCTTCGTTCCATTGCTTGCATGGAGGTAAGTTTGGTGGAGGGAGCCCTCTGGGGCCTGGTTGTTGGCAGGCTGACTTGTCCAGCTAGTGATTTGAGTCGAGCTAGAGTTGAGTAGATTGGCGTGGTTATGCGGTGTGCGGTTGGTTAGGCTTCCGAGTTCGTAGCACTAAAGTTGTTGGATTGTAAGTTCCGTGTGGGAGCTGTCAGCTAGTTGAGGTTGTTGTGTGAGTTCGGATTTTTGGAGGATTGGTTTCAGTAGCTAGAGCTCGCACCTCGCCCAGGTGGAGAAGTCATTACTGTGGAGTAGGGCATGGCAGTTTCAGGCCGGAGTTGTTGTCACCAGGGTGTGGCAACAAAGGTTTATTCTAGGCAGTACATTGACGAACCGTGGTTCTGGAGAGCGTTGTTAAGAGGCTTATGAGCCGAGTGCAGTTTTGTAGTGTTTTCACCCTCTGACCGATGGTCTTTTGGGAGGAGTTTTCCAGAACGTTTGGAGCTTGTTGCGAGTTGGTGTTTCCGTGATTAGGCAGCGGGAGACCAGTGTGGTTTTATGAGGTTGCCTTGGGTTGCAGTTCTCAGCGGTCAGTTCTTGTGGTTCCATTGAGGCATTGTATGGTAAGTATTGCAGGATTCCAGTGTTCTGGGAAAAAGTTGGTGGCCATCAGTTTTGTTTTGGGTCATGAGTTCTTCAGTATTTGACCGCAGGTGATGTGCGGGAGTTTAGAGCTAGTGTTGTCAGCTCGGAGCAGGCAGAAAAGTTACGCCAATGTTCGGCGTCGAGTTTTAGAGTTTGAGGTTGGACAGTGCGTGTTTTTAGGGTTGCACCGATGTGAGGTGTGTTGAGGTTTGGTAAGCGAGGGAAGTGGAGCCCCTGTTTGTTGGATCATTTGAGATTCTCGAGAGGATTGGCAGAGTTGCATTTTGGTTAGCCTTTCCTACGTTAATGTCAGCTGTGCATAGTGTTTTCATGTATCGATGTTGGGGCAGCATGTGTCGGACCCATCGCTCATTGTGGACTTTGAGCCTTTGCAGCTGATTGAGGATTTGAGCTTCGAGGGGAAGCCTGTGAGTATTCTGGTCTTTGAGACGAAGACGTTGCGTAATCGTGAGGTCCGTTTGGTAAAAGTTCAGTGGAGGAGTTAGAGTTCGAGAGGAGGTCGCTCGTGAGCGGGAAGATGGGATGAGATTGCGATATCTGTCTTTGTTTGATCTTAAGGACTTTCGAGGATGAAAGTCATAAAAGGAGGGAATATTGTAACGGCCCGTTTTTCATCCCGGTCTTCCGTATGCCCTAGGGTATTTTGGTAATTTGTCCGCCAAAGTCGGGGCCGTTTATGTCTTTTTTTCGATTGCTAAAAAATTATTGGATGGGTTTATGTAGGTTTTGAGGTTTTGTGGAGGGGTTTGAGCTTGGATAGATGCAAAAGTAAAATTATAGGAAATTGTGTTGCAGCCAGTGTTCAAGCCAGAGTGGCCTTGTGTGCTAGAGGAGAGCCTTGCCAAGTGAGCCACCAGGTGTTATTGTTACTCTTTCCGCGTCATATCTTAGTTACCCTTGGATCTTTGGAGTTTTGGTGCATTTGGTTAAATGAAAAAGAAATTAGGTTTTTTGTTCCTTCTTCTCCAAATCTCACTTTTCCGTCCAAGCTTCTCTCCCAAGCCCCTTGCCGTGATTTTCTTCCCTTGCAGCCCCGAGCGCCGTCCCCACCACCGAGCAACCACCGAGCGGCCAAGCAAATGGATCACCCAAAGAAGAGTGCCCAAACGCCAGAGCCCAGCGGCGAGCGCCAGACGCTTCAGCGCCCAGCAGAAGAGCGACCAGACGCCGCTGCCAGCGTCGCAGCCGCGACAAAGCTTTCAGCAGAGGCCGCCGCGACGCACCGCACATGCGCCCGTCACCGTCATGCAGCCCGCCGCGCCGCGCCGCATCGCGTTGCTCGCCCGTGCACGTCCTCGCTCCGCGCCGCTTCGCCGCGCGCCCGCCCCGCTTGTCGTGTCGCCGCCTGCTGCGTCCGTCCGTCGCGTCCGCGCCGGGCGCTGCTGCTCGGCGCCTGTCGTCTGCGCTGGCAGCTTAGCCCAGCGCCGTGCCATTGCCTGTCCAACGTGCAGCCCAGCCGCACCAGCCCGTCCATCAGCGCCCAGCAGCAGCCCCGCCGTGCTGTCTGCCCGTCCGCGTGTCAGCCGCGCCGCGTGAGTTGCTCCTGAGCCGAGTTCTATTTATTTTATTATATTTAGGCCTATGGATTGTGATTATTATTATGTTTGTTAGGTTCTCGTTAGCTAGCTCGGGTTCGATCGTAGCTTAGGATTTTGTGTGTAGTTGCCTCCCGGCCAGGTAAGGATTTCTTACCGGAGTTGTGTGGGCCCTGCGATATTTTATGTGATTGCTGTTTGTATGCCTGTTTATGATTATCAGCATGTTTAGTGTTAGGTGCTCTGCTTACAATTCTGGATCGCATGATTTCTTATGTTGTTTCTCATGTTAGTCCATGCTAGGTTGTTCCGTTCTAGCATGCTCATATCTGTTCTTGCTTCGTAGTACCATGCTAGGTTCGTTGTATCCGTTGAGCACGTTTTGGATTGTATCGGATTGTATGTTATTGATATGATAGGTTAGAGTGTAGGTAGGTAGCATCATCCGGGCCTGATGCATAAAGTATCTTGCATCCATGGCAGGGGCGTACGAGGTAGTACTCCGTCCCTAGACCCCGTGAGGGTTTAGCTAACCCGACCGGTAGGCCCTGCAATCTTGGATGAGGGTGGTAGTCTGAGCGATGCCCCAACGGTCGGGATGATGACTTGGCATTGCCTCGTCCCCGGCAGTCGGCACGTCCTCAGCGTGTTCGGCCGTAGCCCTTGATTGCCACCTGTTAGGGCAAGGACGCTTCCTGGTGTAAGCCTACCACGACCGATTCCTTAGCCTCAGGTGCGGTGGTTCAGGCTGACATAGTTCACGTGTCCAGGTCTCACACCCCTATGTCAGTGACACCGATCCAGAGATTTAGTTAGGCATGGTGACTGGACCTAGGTAGATTGCCACTAGACCCGGCGACCCCTAGAGTTGCAGTAGCATGCGGTGCGCGCTTACGCTCATTTCAGCTCCGACTGGAGATCTCCTCGAGATTGTGAGCCAGTGCACCTTTCGTATCGACAGTAGACAGGCTGAGGCCGAGACTTGTTTCTCGTATAGGGCGTATTGTGTGGTGTGGATTTTCCGGACTAAGACCCTGAGTTGGCATCCGAGGTCCAAGTGTGGGCCTAAACTATGTGCTCTATTCTGTGTTTATATTCATAGCTTGCATATCTTTCGCCTAGATGACCATGTATATCGTATTGTACCCCGGCTGGGGATTCTTACTGAGTAATTCGTTACTCACCTTTATTTTGTGGTTTTCCATAGGTAACCAGGGTGCGAGACATGATGGCTGAAGGAGGAGCTGTGATCATGGGAACCTGCTGTTGTCTCTGATTTTTATATTATGACTCTTTGCCTTTTTTTATTTCCCCTGAATGCATGTAGTCGGGCACGGAGCCCTAGGATGTTTTCTCAATGTTTTTGTGGATTCCAGCATTGTTGTATCTGAGAAGGTTTTGAATGATTTTAATAAATCTCTGATCAGAGTAAACTTTTGGAAATGTATTTGTCTCGAAACAGGTGCTTGGAGACAGGGACATGTTTCAGTAAACTGTATTGATTTCTGTTTGAATGCTGAATGTTTTAATTTTAATTGGAATCCGAAATCATATTTGTATATTGTCCTTACTTTGAATGCATGCATTGGGGTAAAGGCCCATTTAGAGCCCCTTTTGGGTCGGGTCTTTACAATAACTCCTGGTTGTTTGTTATATGTTGAACTGTTAGTGGATAGGTTTCTGCAGGTTATCTAGATTATAATTGCTAGTGGATAGGTTTCTGTAGGTTATCTGAATATATTGCTAGTGGATAGGTTCTTGCAGGTTCCCCTGGAGGCTGCTCTGTTGATAATCGTGTCTATTCCTGTGTGTCTTTTGATAGTCCTGTTTATCTCCTGTTTTCCTGTTGATCTGATCTTGTCTGCTGTATGCCCTGATGATTATGTTGTGATCAAGCATGTTAGTGGATAGGCTTTTCTAGATTGTTTGCTAGAATTTGGCATTTGGTTAATATACCTTGCTATTGCATTCTCTTGTTTATTATCTGTTCAATATGTCTTCTAATACTCTAGGGATTGTAAACTTGTTGTTTGTTATACTCCGTTAGACCTAGGCTGCCTAAAGTGTTAGAGTCTATTAGGGAGCCTCGAGTGACAGTCGAGTTACGTGCTGGCTCGGTGTAAAGACCCGACCCGAATGGGGTCCTAAACTAGGCCTTTACCTCAATGCATGCTTTTAAAATTTAACAACACGATGCAGGATTGTGTTCTAGATTCTGAATTAAAACCAAAAACATACAACATCTGTTTTAAAAGACAAACATTTAATTCCCAAACTGTCCCCCTGCTTTCCAAGCACCTGTTCCAAGCCAAATACATTTCCAAAATATACTCTAATAAGAGATTTATTCCAACATTCAAAACTTCAAACGATTTACAACAGTGTTAGAATCCAGAAACAATCAGAAAACATCCTAAGGGCTCCGTGCCCGACTACATGCATTCAGAGGACAATAAAATATAAAACATTAAAGACTCAGAGTTTATGTAACAGCCCAGTTTCCTATTTCAGTTTTCGAGGTGCCTTCGAGTCAAGATTCGGTTGTTTGGTTGGGTCATTAGAGCAGTTTGGACCCTTGGGGGTATTTTGTTCTTTTGGCTCCCCGGGCAGGATTTGTGGTTTTCAGGGCTTCGAGGTAGCTCCTGCCTTTTTCGAGGCTTGTTTGTTGTTGGCTGCGAGTCCCGTGGTGTCTGGGCTAGTCGGTTGGAAGCTCGGTTGTGGTTTGGGCTTTGGCAAAGTGATGGTTGGTTGTGTGCTTCCTTTGGGATTCGAGCCCGGGCCCTTAGTGTTGCTTTGCGAGTTGGATTTAAGTGAGTTTTATTTATTGGAAAAGATTGCTTCGGTCGGGTCTCAAAGGAGGAAGCCGGGAAATGAGATTTTAAGGTTTTTTAAAAAAATGGATAAGTATGGAAAATGAGATAAAATCCCATTTATTTCCTTTTATTTCCCATTTTCCTTTTATTTTTTTCCCAAAATCCATTTTCCCTTTTCCCAAAATCCCCACCTGGCCCGAGCCAGCCTCTTTTGGTCGCCCAAGCCCAGCCCGAGCTAGCCCAGCCAGCCCAAGCCCCTAGCCTCGCCCAGCCTCGCCCAGGTCGCGTCGCCCTTGCCCTGCTCGCGTCGCCCAGCCCTAGCCCGCGCAGTGCCAGCGTCGCCCGAGTCTCGCCCAGGTCGCGTTGCTCGTCCCGTGCCAGCGCCAGGCCGTCTCGTCTGCGCCCGTGTCGCTCTGTGCCGAGCCGTCGCGTCGAGTCGCCCCGCGCGCGCGTCCCTGTAGCTCATCGAGCTCTCACCCGCGTGTCTTCCCTATGCCGAGCCTCGCCGCGCGCCCTTGTGTCGCTCGCCATCGCACAAGACACGCCAGCCAGCGCCCATACGCCCGGCCATTTCTTTAGTTTCCTCGCCCGTGCAGCCAACTCGTTCGCGTGTCAGCCGTGCCTCGTGAGTTGCTCTCGAGCCGAGCCCTATTTATTTTATTGTATTTAGGCCTATTTTATGATTATTGATGTGTTTGTTTGGCTCGCTATAGATTGCTCAGGTTCGATCGCAGTTAATTTTATTGTGTGTTGTTGCCTTCCGACCAGGTAAGGATTTCTTACCGGAGTTGTGTGGGCCCTGCGATATTTTCATGATATGCCTTGCTTGTTTGTTGACTGTTATGAGCATGTTAGAGATAGAGCAGTTTGAATGATTTCTTGCTAGCATGTTTGCCTGATTTTACATGTTAGTGCCATGCTAGGTTTGTTCTGCCAGGATGCTTATGATTCCTACTTAAGCTCGTAGTATCATGTTAGGTAAGCGTGTTGATGTCGGTCATTGTTTGCTAGCCAGGAATCATTGATTTTACTCTGTACTCTTAGATAGAGTTGTAGGGTTTGTCATCATCTAGAGGCTGAGCGGACATAACGTACTTTGTCCCCACTGATCGGGAGTAAAGTGTGCGCAGCATAACGTATCTTGCTTCCCCCCCCGGTCGCCAAGGTGGATTTAGCTTTGGTCGGGAGTAAAGTGTGCGCAGCATAACGTATTTTGCTTCCCCCCCGACCCACCGGTTGTGGATTTAGCTACCCACTTCGGCTTAAGCCTAGTTTGTAGCCTTCTAGAGCGGAACCCTGCCATCGGTGTAAGCCTGCCCTGGCCGGTTCTTAGCTTCAGGTCGGTGGATCATGTTGCACAGATGAGCGCCGAGGGCCTCGCGCTACTGTGATCAGTGACACCACTTCCGAGTCTTAGGCATGCGTGCACTGCCCGCGTGGTTGCCCCCT
Source organism: Sicyos edulis (assembly GCA_036507275.1). Classification (NCBI taxonomy): domain Eukaryota; kingdom Viridiplantae; phylum Streptophyta; class Magnoliopsida; order Cucurbitales; family Cucurbitaceae; genus Sicyos; species Sicyos edulis. Next base: position 31,049,696 of record CM071851.1, read on the forward strand.
TAGGCCCCGCATTTACGCCGGTTGCGGCGGCATGCGGGTGCGCGCGCACGCACGCGTTAGTTGTTGCCGTTGAGAGCTCCCGGGCTAATGTCATGAGTACACCATTCCTTTCCGTTAGGGCCAGACTTCGGGTACTCTCCTGTAAGTCCAGATTAGTAGCAAGGGCAAGGAGGCCCTTGAGGACATTCTTGGGATCAATGCATTACCCCCGAGTGAAAGATACCTCGATGATGTCCCAGGATTGGTCAGTGTATCCAATCCTTAGGCCGGAAGTATGAGACTTCTGATGATTCCAGATCTTCCTTTGTAAGCTCGTTGAGCTATGATCTGTGTTGGTAGCTGTTTGCTTGCATGCTTTGGTACTAGATGACTGATTATATCGTATTGTACCCCGGTTGGGGATTCTTACTGAGTAATTCGTTACTCACCCTTATTTTTGTAGTTTTCCACAGGTAACCATGGTCCGAGACAGGATGGCTGGAGGAGGAGCTGTGATCATGGAAACCCGTTGTTCAACTCTGAGTCTTATGTTTATGTTGATGTTTTAAATGTCCTCTGAATGCATGTAGTTGGGCACGGAGCCCTAGGGTGTTTTCTGAATGTATTTCCGGATTCTAGCATTGTTGTAACTATTGTAAAGTTTGTATGTTTTAAATAAATCTCTGATCAGTGTAAGTTTTGGAAATATATTGTCTTGAAACAGGTGCTTGGAAACAGGGACAGGTTTCAGGAAATGATGTTGATTTTTAAATGGATGTTTTATGTTTTAGTTCTTACTTAGAATCCGAACACCATCTTGCAAATTTTCTGTAGATTTGTATGCATGCATTGAGGTAACGGCCTATTTAAGAACCCCTTTCGGGTCGGGTCGTTACAGTTTAATTAGATGGTTTCCATGATCACAGCTCCTTCTTCAGCCATCCTGTCTCGCACCATGATTACCTGTGGAAAACCACAAAATAAGGGTGAGTAACTAATTACTCAATAAAAATCCCCAACCGGGGTACAATACGATATAAATGGTCATCTAGCAGAAAGGTATGCCAGCTATAAATATAAACACAGAAGAGAGCACATAGCTTAAATTCACACATAAACCTCGGATGCCATCTCAAGGTCTTACTCCGAAAAATCTACCACACGATACGATCCTATATGAGAAACAAGTCTCGGCCTCAGCCTGTCTACTGTCCATACGAAAGGTGCACTGAACTCACGATCCCTGTAACAGCCCAGTTTTCTACTCCAATTTTCGAGGTGCCTTCGGGTCAAGATTCGGTTGTTTGGTTGGGTCGTTAGAGCTGTTTTGACCCTTGGGGGTATTTCGGTCTTTTGGCTCCCCGGGCATGATTTTGTGGATTTTTAGGGCTTCGGGGTCGCTCCTGCCTTTGTCAAGGCTTGATTGTTGTTGGTTGCGAGTCCCGAGATGTTTGGGCCAGTCGTTTGGAAGTTCGGTTGTGGTTTGGGTTTTTGGCAAAGTGATGGTTGGTTGTGTGCTTCATTTGGGATTCGAGCCCGGGCCCTTGGTGTTGATTTGGGAGTTGAATTTAAGTGAGTTTTATTTTTGGAAGAGGTTGCTTCAGTCGGGTCTCGAAGGAGGAAGCCGGGAAATGGGATTTTAAGGTTTTAATTTGGATAAGGATGGAAAAAGAGGTTAAATCCCCATTTTCCTTTTATTTTCCCATTTTCCCTTTTCTTTTTTTTCAAAAAAATCCACTTTCTCTCTCTCTCTCTCTCTCTCTCTCTCCCCCGCCCAGAGCCTAGCCCGGCCCAGAGCCCCACTCGCCTGTGTCGCCCCAACCCGAGCCTGCTCGCCGCCTGTCGCCCCAACCCGAGCTCGCTCGCCCACCTTTCGCCAGACCAGTGTCGCCCGGCCGAGCTCGCCAAACCAGTCGCGTCGCCGGCCCGAGTTTGCCCACCGGCCACGCAGCGTTGCGGTCACTGCTCGTCCGTCGCACCAGGTGCCGCCCAGATCCGAGCCGCCTAGTGCCAGATCGAGCGTGTAAGAACCCGACCCAAAATACGGTCCTAAACCTGGGTTCTCACTCAGCATGCAAGTTAAATATGGTAACAAGCGGTTTAGTGCTCATATTTAAAAACTTTTCAAAACATATAAGAAGGGGGAACCCTTAAAACATAACCAACAATTTCCAATTAAACAATCCAACAAAGTAAACAACCTGGCCAGTGTTTATAAAAACATACAATACAATTTAAACAACTTTTTAAACAATGTTCCCCTAGGACTCCTGTCCAACTACATGCTGAATAAACAATGCAATAATAAATGACAGAGTGCCGGCGATTCCCCATGATCAATCAGCTCCCTCCGCTAGCCCTCCTCGTGTTGTCCCAAGTTACCTAAAAGATAAATAAGGATGAGTATAAACATACTCAGTAAGAATCCCCAACCGGGGTACAATACGATACATCAGTCATCTAGCACCTCAACATGCAAGCAAACAGCTATCAACACAGATCATAGCTCAACGAGCTCATAAAACAAGATCTGGAAACATCGGAAGTCTCTTACTTTCGGAATCATCGGAAGTCTCCTACTTCCAGCCTAATGATTGGTTCTCATAACCAATCCCGGGACATCTCCGAGGGTCTTTCTCCCTCGGCCAATTGATCAGCTCAAAAACCGATCCCAAGATGTCCGACACCCTCGAGGGTCTTTCTCCCTCGACCAATTGATTAGCTCAAAAGCCAATCCCAATGGGTGTCCTCAAGGGCCTCCTTGCCCTTGCTAACAATCTGACTATCGGAGAGTACCCAGTCCGGCTCTAAATCGGAAGGAACTGGTGTACTCACGAACATTAGCCCGGGAGCTCTCGAACCGGCGACTAACGCGTGTCTTGCGCGCACACCGCATGCTCATCTCGCAACCGGCGTAAATGCGGGGCCTAAGGGCAAACTACGCGGGTCGCACGCATGCCTAAAGACTCGGAGCGGTGTCACCAACACGAGAGGTCGCGAGGCCCTCGGCACTCATCTCAGGTGCAGCTGTAGCACCGACTGAAGCTAAGAACCGCCAAGGCGGGCTTGCACCGCTAGCGGGGGTTCCGCTCTAGCAGCTACAAACTAGGCTTATGTAGATGTGGTAGCTACATCCACATCGGCTGTCGGGGGGAAGCAATGTACGTTATTGTAAGAACCCGACCCAAAACATGGTCCTAAACCTGGGATCTTACTCAGCATGCAAGTTAAATATGATAACAAGCGGTTTAGAGCTTATATTTAAAAACCTTTCAAAACATATGAGAAGGGGGAGCCCTTAAAACATAACCAACAATTTAAGTTTAAACAATCCAACAAAGTAAAACATCCTCGGCGATGTTTAATAAAATGTACAATACAATTTAAGCGACGTTTTAAACAATGTTCCCTAGGACTCTGTCCATCTACATGCTTTGAATAAACAATGCAATAAATAAAGACAGCAGTGCCGCCATGGTTCCCCATGATCAATCGCCTCCTCCGCTAGCCCTCCTGGTGTTGTCCCAAGTTACCTGAAAGATAAATAAGGGTGAGTATAAACATACTCAGTAAGAATCCCCAACCGGGGTACAATACGATACATCAGTCATCTAGCACCTCAATATGCAAGCAAACAGCTACCAACACAGATCATAGCTCAACGAGCTCATAACACAAGATCTGGAAACATCGGAAGTCTCTTACTTCCGGAATCATCTAAGTCTCCTACTTCCGCCTAATGATTGGTTCTCATAACCAATCCCGGGACATCTCCGAGGGTCTTTCTCCCTCGGCCAATTGATCAGCTCAAAAACCGATCCCAAGATGTCCGACACCCTCGAGGGTCTTTCTCCCTCGACCAATTGATTAGCTCAAAAGCCAATCCCAATGGGTGTCCTCAAGGGCCTCTTACCCTCGCTAACAATGCTGGACTATCGGGAGAGTACCCGCATCGCTCTAAATCGGAAGGAACCGGTGTACTCACGAACATTAGCCCGGGAGCTCTCGAACCAAGCTTAACTACTAGCAGCGTGTGCGCGCACCGCATGCTCTTCTCGCAAACCGCGTAAATGCGGGGCCTAAGGGCAAACTACGCGGGCGGTGTACGCATGCCTAAGACTCGGAAACGGTGTCACCGAACACGAGAGTGCGAGGCCCTCGGCACTCATCATGCAGCACTGTACCACCGACACGAAGCTAAGAACCGGCCAAGGCGGGCTTGCACCGCTGGCGTGGTTCCGCTCTAGCAGGGCTACAAACTAGGCTTATGCCGATGTGGTAGCTACATCCACATCGGCCGCCGGGGAAGCAATGTACGTTATGCTTCGCTCTACTCCCGACCGGTGGGGACAAAGTACGTTATGTCCGCTCTCAGCCTCTGGATGATGACAAACCCTACTACTCTATCCAAGAATACCGAGTAAAACAATGATTCCTGGCTAGCAAGCAATGACCGACATCAATCACGTTTACCTAGCATGATACTACAACTTAAACAGAATCACAAGCATGCTTTGGAAGAACAAACCTAGCATGGCACTAACATGTAAAATCAACAAACATGCTAGCAAGAGATCAAACAAAGCTGCCTATCACTATCATGCTCATAACAATCAGCAAACATACAAGGCACAATCGAGACATATCGCAGGGTCCACACAACCACGGTAAGAAATCCTTACCTGGGACAAGCAGAAAATAATCATAACTCAACCAAGCATCCTCGAGCCTCTAATCGAACCCAAACAACCTAAACATAAAATAAAGCAGCCAAATCACATACATAAATGCGGCCCAAATAAATCCCTAAACAAAGCAGCAACAAATCGGGGCCCAACGAAGAAAAGACTCGGAAAATACCATCCGAGAAGCCACAAGGCTCAGACCAACCAAAGATATAACAGTGCAAAGGCGGGCGCGCGAGAGCAAACTGGCCGGGCGCTGGGCACAGCGCTGGGCACTGGGCGCAGGGCGTGGCGCCGCGCAGTAGCCACGGCGCGCACTGGGCGAGGCAAGGCGCGCGCGCGCGCGAGCTCGAGCTCGGCTGGCGACGACACACACTGCGCGCGCTTGGCGAGAAGACGCGCAGACGCGCGCGCGCGCGAGGCGGCGCGATGGGCTCGGGGCGCTCGGGAAGGCACGGCGACCTCTGAGGGCGAGCGACTTCGGTGCGGCGGCGGGCTCGGGCGACTCGACACGGACTGGGGCGACACGAAGACGGCTCGGCGATGCCGATCTGGGCTCGGCGCGACCTAGGCGACACGGAGACGGCCCGGGCGAAGCGATCCTGGGCTCGGCGCATCTAGGGCGAGGGCGACGCGATCGGACGCAGGGTGGCTCGGCGCGCGCGCGCATGGGTGACTGGGCGGCTTTGGTGCGAGGGCGCGGCTCCGGGACATGGTGCGACTAGGGCTTGGGCATGGTGCGGCTAGAAATGCTTCGGGTGGGAGGAGAGAGAAAGGGAGAAAAAGGAATTTTGGGGATTTTGGAAAATAAAAGGGAAAAATAAAGGAAAAAGGGAATTAAAAGGAAAAATGGGATTTTATCCTCCTTTTCATCCTTAACCAATTTAAATAAGCCTTAAAGTCCTTAAATCCCACTTCCCGCTTCCTCCTTCGAGACCCTACTGAAGCAACCTTTTCCAAACAATAACTCTCACTTAAAACAAACTCCCAAATCATCTCTAAGGGCCAGGCTCGAATCCCAAAGGAAACACCCAAACAAAGATCACTTTGCCCAAAACCCAAATCACAACCGAACTCCCAAACGAATACCCCAAACATCTCGGGACTCGCAGACCACCAACACACAAGCCTCAACAAAGGCGGAGCTGCCTCGAAACCCGAAAATCCACAAATCCCGCCCGGGGAGCAAAAGACCAAAATACCCTAAGGGTCAAAATACAGACTCTAACGGCCCAACCGAACCATCGAATCTGAACCAGGAAGCACCTCTCGAGAACTGGAATAGAAAATCGGGCGTTACAATACTCCCTCCTTTTAAGACTTTCGTCCTCGAAAGTCCTAAAACGAAACAAATCTATAAAAACTCCACCGATTCTTAGCCAACCGAACTTCTCGGCTAAAACAACACTAACCCTTCTCTCAAAACCAAACCCTCTTGGGTTCTCAAAGGCTCAAGCCACAATGCTCTCGATGCATCACAAACTATCTCAACCAAGAGACGAGGAACACAAAACTTGCACTCATTGTCAACGACGGGGCAAAGCTAACCATCGCTCCAATCCGCTCAAGGATCTCAAAAGCCCTACAAACTTGGCGCTTAGCCAAAACCCCGCTAAACCAACACGGAACACCTCTCAACGGTGTTACTCTCAAAGAACCGCGGACTCGGCACAAGCTCCAAAACTCAACGCCACGCCCGGCGTAACTTCTCTGAATGCCCACAATCGATAAACAAATCGCTTCTAACACAACGCCAAGTGGCCAAACAATCGAACCTCTCGGGTTCCGAAACCAAACGGCCAACTCTTTCTTCACAAGAGACCAATGATCCACAAGGCTTGCCTAAAGCCTTAACGAAAAACAATCGAACCACCAATCGGCGATTGATCCAAAAAGGCAAACTTTTTCCCACTAGCACAAGTGAAACTTCACTACGGCCAACCCTAAATGGCCAAAAACCAGCACAGCTCCACTCGGCCAAGCCAACAACTGGAGCCTCACAACGGCCGAACACAAACTTTTCCATGCAAACCTACTAGCAATCGCCAAAAAGAACATTGCCGTGCAAGGAAACACCCAACATTCCTCTCATGGAAAATCTCGGCGAAGAAGGACCAAACCCTCACGGGGCTACCAAAGAACACACAACAAATTTTGAGGAAAATAAACCCAAAGTCTAACCAACCAATGCCACGGCACCTCTGTGCCAACACACTCAATCGAGGCTCACTATTCGCCAACTGCGAAAGCTCAACAACTAGAAACAAAGCCCGAGAAGGCCTTGCTCAGCAGAAACTCAACTCAAGCTCAACTCTTAAATCTGGCATGCCACCGCTCTTGCGGGGACAAACAACTTTTCGCTTGCTAACAACACAATGCAGGGACCCTCTCATTGGGCTAACCAACTGCGCTACTCGATCAACTACACAACTCAGAGCTACGCTGACTCCTCAACGGGAACGATTTCCCAGCAAGCAAAACTCTAAAGGGCAAAATGAACATCACACACGCCGCGACTTGCTCAAACCCAAGGGCAACATCAACCAACTCTCTTGGAAGCAACACCCAAGGGAAACTCAACCGATTGGACCACCAATCCGAACTAGCCGAACTTACTCAACCACCGAGGGAGGAATCAACTCCCAAAACAACCGGACTAGGGACGAATCCTCGGGGCACGCGTCCTGCGGCTCGAACCGAGCAAGCTCTTGAAACATCAAGAGAACCAAATCTTGGTCAACACCAAGCACCAACTAGCCTCCAAAACCAAACAAGCACTAGCTTGCTAGATCGCCAAATCTGCAAGCAACTCACCCAAGGAACACCGCCTGGTCTAATCGAGCTCGAGAGGCTCTCCACAATTAGAGATCCTCTCGATCACCCTCCGACACACACGGTCGACAACGATCTAACAAACAACCGGCTACGCGGGCACAACCCTCTCCAGCATCTCAACTATGCTGGCCAACTCCAACTTGGAAACCAAGGGAACCAGAAACGCTTCAGGAGGCGTCATCCTCCTACTCAAAGCAACAACCACAACATACCTTCTTCTCAAGGTAAGGATCCGAACAGCCTTTCTTAGCCAAAACGATCGAAAATTGCGCGCGCTTGCCACTATCGCTCTTGTTCACCCCAATCAAGTCTAACCGAGGCAAGGACCAACTAGCAAAACTTACTTAACCAACAAACGACAAGAACGAGCACGGCATCCTTACAAACCAAAGCTAGGCACTTGCCAAGAACTAAAGCCTTGACACCTCAAAGATTGAGCACTGGGTCCTCAACACGAACCTCTCGTAGTTTTCCAAACATAAACCACGGAACGAGCTACGCAAAAGTGCACCGGGTGTATGCGGCTCCAACTTGATCTCTTAAGATCCAAAGCCAACGAGGGCTCTCACACAGGGCAACTTTTGCCTCCAAACAGAGCCACAACAAACAAGGGAGCAACGAGGGTTCAAACCCACTCGGGGCCAACTCACCACGAAAAGCCACATTGGCCAACTTACTCTTACAAGCGCAAAAACCACACCAAGCTAACATTCCTCAAAACAATGTGCTCACTAAACGCGCTCCGATCAGCCATCCAACTCATGGCTCTATCAACTGGATCAACCACGCATCCACGATGCCAACACTAACCATACTAGGGCAACTCAAAGGGTAGCCGAATCATGCTACCATCAAGCCGGCTCACGGGCTCACAACACAGCGCGAGAACTCGAACGCGCTTAGCTCTTAACACCTATAGCATCCTTTACACCCAACTCTCGTGAGATCCCGAACAGCTCCTACTTTCCCTCGAAAACCTCAAACTTGTAGTCCCGACTACCACCGAGCTAGATCTCTTAAGCAACCCAAACAGTGCAACCTCGGGGAAAGGGTACAAGACAAGCGGGGATGCTATACTGGGCAACCATGGAACCACCTGCACTAAAAGTGCCAACTGGCCCGAAACTAGGCCTCCTCACAAAGCTTGGTGCCAACAGCACTACATCCATTACAATACGAATCACCTCAAACGAGCTTTATGCCCCTCGAGAGAATAGGAAAGCCACTCTCAAGTGACGGGGCAATGGCACTCAAAGACAGAGTCCAAACACTCGAGCGCCCTAATCTCGGCATCTCGACCAACAGACTTGCCACGGCCTACTCCTGCATCCCACTCGATGCTCAACAAAAGCTCAGCCAACTCCTCGGGTGGCAACAACTAGTTCCACACTCGGAACATCCAAATAAAAGAGGGTTCCACTCTACTAGCCCGCCGAAATCCGCAGATGGATAAAACCCTGGCAAGCAAACTCCACACTACACCACGCTACGAGGGTACAAAGAGAACTGGCTGCAAAACAACAAAGAGGCTTGCAAGGGGGCACAGATGTCTCTACATCCGCCTCAAGCCACTAACACGACAACTTGCCAATCAATCGGGCGATCGGTGGAGACTCGCTAGTCCACCTCTCTCAAGGGACTACCACCACCAATCAAGCGGAATCAACAAAGACGGAACGGCTCACCTCGGCCTCTAAACAAAGGGCATCCCAACACACGGATGCTAAACTCAAACTCAGCCAACCGCTTTACTACTAGCGGTAGGACTTTCTAAAACATCAAGCTCTCTGCAGCATCCACCGCCTTGGCCGGGCGCTCCATCAACGCCAACAAACTCAATCGCATAAACTCTGCCGATCAAGCCCTCCCGGAACCTCCGGGACTACGAGAAACTACTGGGGAAAATGCTGAAACAAACTCTGTCACCGGGCTATCCATGCCCGGACTCCTCGCTCACAGCTACAAATCGCTATACTTTGGGTCTTTGCTCTCTCGATAGCTAAAGACTCGCCATCAAATCTCACATGGTCGGAGCATACTCGCTCAAGGAGTCATACTCGAGGCGTGCTAGCCTCTACCCCTCCTCTAGGCAACTCAACTGCCAGGGGCCAACTCTCGCCAAAGGGCTAAACAACCCCGGGGCGCGGCCTCAACATCAACAAGATCACCCAACTCCTTGGTCGACATGCCAAGCGTCCCCGCTCCTCTCGAGTGCAATCAACATATCGGGCGATTCGCACAAGGCACCTCCACCCTCTCACTAGGGGAGAAACCAACACCGGGCCACAAATGGCCTGTGGGAGTCTGATCTCGCCTCCCTCGAAAGTCGATCGACACACCGGCGATCTGCACACAAAGCAACAAAATCGCCCACACGGGGCTCTCACCGCTCATCAAACTACTCAGATCATGGAAAAGTTGGCATGATGGCTCTCTAAGCCCAAACCAACAACGAGTCGAACTCGCTCGTCTCCGCTCCACAACTCTACACATGCATAAAAGCTAGAAGAAAAGTATTGTAAATTCTTACCCCTTAACTTAATTGAACTCGGACAAACCAAGCGGCCGTGGAGTCTTGATGATCATGGGAACAACAACCTACAAAGCGGGTTAGTCTACGAATCTATGACTCGCGTGCTCGATACCAACCTGTAAGAACCCGACCCAAAACATGGTCCTAAACTCGGATCTTACTCAAGCATGCAAGTTAAATATGATAACAAGCGGTTTAGAGCTTATATTTAAAAACCTTTCAAAACATATGAGAAGGGGGAGCCCTTAAAACATAACCAACAATTTAAGTTTAAACAATCCAACAAAGTAAAACATCCTCGCGGTGTTTAATAAAATGTACAATACAATTTAAGCGACGTTTTAAACAATGTTCCCTAGGACTCTGTCCATCTACATCTTTGAATAAACAATGCAATAAATAAAGACAGAGTGCCGGCGGTTCCCCATGATCAATCGGCTCCCTCCGCTAGCCCTCCCGGTGTTGTCCCAAGTTACCCGAAAGATAAATAAGGGTGAGTATAAACATACTCAGAAGAATCCCCAACCGGGTACAATACGATACATCAGTCATCTAGCACCTCAATATGCAAGCAAACAATACTACCAACACGGATCATAGCTCAACGAGCTCATAACACAAGATCTGGAAACATCGGAAGTCTCTTACTTCCGAATCATCGAAGTCTCCTACTTCCGGCCTAATGATTGGTTCTCATAACCAATCCGGGACATCTCCGAGGGTCTTTCTCCCTCGGCCAATTGATCACTCAAAACCGATCCCAAGATGTCCGACACCCTCGAGGGTCTTTCTCCTCGACCAATTGATTAGCTCAAAAGCCAATCCCAATGGGTGTCCTCAAGGGCCTCTTACCCTCGCTAACAACTGGACTATCGGAGAGTACCCGCATCGCTCTAAATCGGAAGGAACTGGTGTACTCACGAACATTAGCCCGGGAGCTCTCCAATCAAGCTATTAACGCGTGTGCGCGCGCACACCGCATGCTCTTCTTCGCAACCGGCGTAAATGCGGGGCCTAAGGGCAAACTACGCGGGCAGTACGCATGCCTAAGACTCGGAACGGTGTCATCCGAACACGAGAGTGCGAGGCCCTCGGCACTCATCTGTGCGACCTGTACCACCGACTGGCGAAGCTAAGAACCGCCAAGGCGGGCTTGCACCGCTGGCGGGGTTCCGCTCTAGCGAGCTACAAACTAGGCTTATGCCGATGTGGTAGCTACATCCACATCGGCACGCCGGGGAAGCAATGTACGTTATGCTTCGCTCTACTCCCGACCGGTGGGGACAAAGTACGTTATGTCCGCTCTCACCTCTGGATGATGACAAACCCTACTACTCTATCCAAGAATACCGAGTAAAACAATGATTCTGGCTAGCAAGCAATGACCGACATCAATCACGTTTACCTAGCATGATACTACAACTTAAACAGAATCACAAGCATGCCGGAAGAACAAACCTAGCATGGCACTAACATGTAAAATCAACAAACATGCTAGCAAGAGATCAAACAAAGTCGCCTATCACTATCATGCTCATAACAATCAAGAAACATACAAGGCACAATCGAGACATATCGCAGGGTCCACACAACCACGGTAAGAAATCCTTACCGGGGACAAGCGAAAAATAATCATAACTCAACCAAGCATCCTCGAGCCTCTAATCGAACCCAAACAACCTAAACATAAAATAAAGCACCAAATCACATACATAAACGACCCAAATAAATCCCTAAACAAAGACCAACAAATCGGGGCCCAACGAAGAAAAGACTCGGGAAAATACCATCCGAGAAGCCACAAGGCTCAAGCCAACCAACATACAACAGCAGTTTGGGCGCAGAAAGAGCAAATGGCCGGGCGCTGGGCACAGGCGCTGGGCACCGGGCGCAGGCGTGGCGCCGCGCAGCACGGCGCGCCGGGGCGAGGCAGGGGCGCACGGCGCGGCTCGAGCTCGGCTGGGCGACGACACACGGCGCGCGCTTGGCGAAGACGGCGCGGCGCGCGCGCGCGCAGGCGACGCGATGGGCTCGGGGCGCTCGGGAAGGCACGGCGACCTCTGAGGCGGCGACTTCGGTGCGGCGCGGGGCTCTCGGCGACTTCGACACGGACTCAGGCGACACGAAGACGGCCTGGGCGATGCCGATCTGGGCTCGGCGCGACCTAGGCGACACGGAGACGGCCTGGGCGAAGCAGATCTGGGCTCGGCGCATCTAGGGCGAGGGCGACGCGATCGGACGCAGGGGTGGCTCGGCACGGCGCGGCATGGGTGACCTGGGCGGCCTGGTGCGAGGGCGCGGCTCGGCTGGACATGGTGCGACTAGGGCTGGGCATGGTGCGGCTAGGGGGCTGCTCGGGCTGGAGGAGAGAGAAAGGGAGAGAAAAAGGAATTTTGGGGATTTTGGAAAATAAAAGGGAAAAATAAAAGGAAAAAGGGAATTAAAAGGAAAAATGGGATTTTATCCTCCTTTTCATCCTTAACCAATTTAAATAAGCCTTAAAGTCCTTAAATCCCACTTCCCGGCTTCCTCCTTCGAGACCCGGCTGAAGCAACCTTTTCCAAACAATAACTCTCACTTAAAACAAACTCCCAAATCATCTCTAAGGGCCTGGGCTCGAATCCCAAAGGAAACACCCAAACAAAGATCACTTTGCCCAAAACCCAAATCACAACCGAACTCCCAAACGAATACCCCAAACATCTCGGGACTCGCAGCCACCAACACACAAGCCTCAACAAAGGCAGGAGCTGCCTCGAAACCCTGAAAATCCACAAATCCTGCCCGGGGAGCAAAAAGACCAAAATACCCCTAAGGGTCAAAACAGCTCTAACGGCCCAACCGAACCACTGAATCCGAACCGGAAGCACCTCGAGAACTGGAATAGAAAACTGGGCCGTTACAGTTATGCTTCGCTCTACTCCCGACCGGTGGGGACAAAGTACGTTATGTCCGCTCTCAGCCTCTGGATGATGACAAACCCTACTACACTATCTACGAATACAGAGTAAATCAATGATTCCTAGCTAGCAAGCAATGACCGACATCAATCACATTTACCTAGCAGGATACTACAACTTAAGCAGGAATCACAAGCATGCTGGAAGAACAAACCTAGCATGGCACTAACATGTAAAATCAAGCAAACATGCTAGCAAGATATCAAACAAAGCTGCCTATCACTTTCATGCTCATAACAATCAGCAAACATACAAGGCACAATCGAGATATATCGCAGAGTCCACACAACCACGGTAAGAAATCCTTACAGGACAAGCGAAAAATAATCACAAATCAACCAAGCAATCCTCGAGCCTCTAATCGAACCAAACAAATTAAACATAAAATAAAGCGACCAAATCACATACATAAATGCCCAAATAAATCAACAACCAGCAGCCAACAAAACAGGGCCCAACGAAGAAAAGACTCGGGAAATACCATCCGAGAAGCCACAAGGCTCGGGCCAAGCCAACACATCACAAGCAGGCTGCTGGCATCGGGCAGGGCGCTGGCAGGCAGGCGCGCGCGCGACACGGCACGGCGCTGGGCGCACCGGGCGGCAGGAGCGCAACGCCGGCGAGCGAGGAAGAGAGTGTGCGCGGGCGCGACGACGCGCTACAGGGACGGGACTCGGAGCGGCTCGGCGTAGGGGACGGCGCGCGGGCGCGAGGGCGCACGACAAGGGCGCTGGGACGCGCGATGCGGTTTGGCAGGGATGGCACGGCGCAGACAGATCTGGGCGCGCGAGGGGGAGCGACGGCGATGTGGGCGAGATCTGGCGAGGGCGAGCTTTGGATCTGGGCGTCTGGTGCGACGACGCGCGATCTCGGCTGCTGGGCGACGGACTCGGCGACGGCGCGATCTGGGCGAGCGAGGGGTCGGGCCGTGCGGCGATCTTTGAGGCTGCGCGACGCAGCGCGTATGGATCTGGCCGCCCGGCGGTAGCGCGACGCGTCAGCGCACTCGGGTGAAAAGTGCGGCTAGGTCGGGAGAGAGAGAGAGAGAGAGAAAAAGAGAAAAGAAAAAGAAAAGAAAAATAAAAAGAAAAGGAAAATGGGTTTGGACAAAAAGGAAAAAATAAAAGAAAAGGAAATAAAAGGAAAAATGGGATTTTATCCTCCTTTCCATCCTTAACCAATTTTCTTTCCAAATTTAAATAAGTCTTAAAGTCCTTAAATCCCATTTCCCGGCTTCCTCCTTCGAGACCCGGCTGAAGCAACCTTTTCCAAACAATAACTCTCACTTAAAACAAACTCCCAAATCATCTCTAAGGGCCTGGGCTCGAATCCCAAAGGAAACACCCAAACAACGATCACTTTGCCCAAAACCCAAATCACGACCGAAACTCCCAAACGAATACCCCAAACATCTCGGGACTCGCAGACCACCAACAAACAAGCCTCAACAAAGCGGAGCCGCCTCAAGCCCCGAAAATCCACAAATCCCGCCCGGGAGCAAAAGACCAAAATACCCTAAGGGTCAAAAGCAGCTCTAACGCCCAACCGAACCATCGAATCAACCTAAGCACCTCGAGAACTGGAATAGAAAATCGGGCGTTACAATACTCCCTCCTTTTAAGACTTTCGTCCTCGAAAGTCCTAAAACAAATACAACTCTATGAATACTCCACCGATTCTTAGCCAATGAACTTCTCGGCTAAAACAACACTAGCCTTTCACGATAACCAAACCCTCTTGGGTTCTCAAAGGCTCAAAGCCACAATGCTCTCCAGTCTTCCACAAACTATCTCAACAAAGAGACGAGGAACACAAAACTTGCATCATTTGTCAAAGACGGGGCAAAGCTAACCACCGCTCCAATCCGCTCAAGGATCTCAAAAGCCCTACAAACTTGGGGCTCAAATGCCAACCCCGCTAAACCAACACGGAACACCTCTCAATGTGTTACTCTCGAAGAATCGCAGCGGTGGGCACAAGCTCCAAAACTCAACGCCACGCACCGGGCGTAACTTCTCTGAATGCCCACAATCGATAACAAATCGCCTCAACACAACGCCAAGTGGCCAAACAATCAACCTCTCGGTTCCGAGAAACCAAACGGCCTACTCTTTCTTCATAAGAGACCAAATGAACCACAAGGCTTGCCTAAAGCCTTAACGAAAAACAATCGAACCACCAATCGGCGATTGATCCAAAAGGCAAACTTTTCCCACTAGCACAAGCCGAAACTTCACTACGGCCAACCCTAAATGGCCAAAACCAGGCCTGCAGCTCCACTCGGCCAAGCCAACAACCGAGCCTCACAACGGCCGAACACGCACTTTTCCATGCAAACCTACTAGCAATCGGCCAAAGAGAACATTGCCGTGCAAGGAAACAACCAACATTCCTCTCATGGAAAATCTCGGTGCAAGGACCAAACCATCACGCACCACTAGCAACACAACACCTTGAGGATAGAAACTCAAGGGCTAACCAACCAATGCCACGACACCACCGAGCCAACTCACTCTCAAATGAGGCTCACTAATCGCCAATCAGCTACTGAAAGCACAACAACTAGAAGCAAAGCCCGAGAAAGGCTTGCTCTGAGAAACTCAAACCAGGCTCATAACGAGCAAAGCTCGCCTCAAGCTACCACTCAACTCTTAAGTCCAATCAAGCTACTCAAAGGACTTCCTCCTTTTAGCTTAGGCCTAACCCATCTTGCGACTAGAAACTCCACACACGGAACATCGCAAGGAATACGAACTGACGAGGCTATCTCCAAAGATAATACTCGAGGCTGGCATCCATGGTGCAACTCAACCACCAAGGAAACTAGGGGGAAAAACTTCAAACCCCAAGAACCAACAACTTTCCAGCAAAAGCTCAACTCTTAAACTGGCTGGCCACCGCTCTTGCAGGGACAAACAACTTTTCGCTTGCTAACAACACAATGCAGGGACCCTCTCGCTGGGCTAACCACTGCGCTACTCTGATCCACTACACAACTCAGGAGCTACGCTGACTCCTCCTCAACGGAAAACGATTTCCCAGCAAGCAAACTCTAAAGGGCAGCGAACATCACACACGCTCGCTGACTTGCTCAAACCCAAGGGCAACAACAACCAACTCTCTTGGAAGCAACACCCAAGGGAAACTTAACTGACTGGACCACCAATCCAGAACTAGCCGAACTTACTCAACCACCGGGTGAGGGGTCAACTCCCAAAACTTCCTGACTAGAAACAAGCCTCAGGGCAACGCCCTCCTGCTCGAACCGAGCTAGCTCTCGAAACAACAAGAGAACCAAATCTTGGTCAACACCAAGCACCAACTAGCCACCACTCCGGAACCAATCCGAACTCTACTCCAAACAAGCACTAGCTTGCTAGACTACCAAATCTGCAGGCAACTCACCTAAGGAACACTGCCTGGGTCTAACTGAGCTCTGGAGATGCTCTCCACAAACTAGGGATCCTCCGATCACCCTCCGACACACACGGTCGTCAAACAATCTAACAGACAACCGGCTACACGGGCACAACCTTCTCCAGCATCTCAACTACGTTGGCCAACTCCAACTTGGAAACCAAGAGAACCGGAAACGCTCCAGAATGCGTCATCCTCCTACTCAAAGCAACAACCTCAACATACCTTCTGCCCAAGGTAAGGATCCGAACAGCTCTCTTAGCCAAAACGATCGAAAATCTGCGGCTTTGCTATCACCGCTCTTGCTCGGTTCCAATCGAACTCGCCAGGCAAGGACCAACTAGCAAAACTTGCTTAACCAACAAAATTTCTACAACGAGCACGGCATCCTTACAGCCAAAGCTAGGGCACTTGCCAAGAACTAAAGCCTTGACACCTCAAAGATCGAGCACTGCTCCTCAACACGAACCTCTCGTGGTTTTCCCAAACATGAACCACGGAACGAGCTACGCAAAAGTACACCGGGGTGTACAGCTCCAACTTGATCCCTTAAGGTCCAAAGCCAACAAGGCTCTCACAAAGGGCAACTTTTGCCTCCAAACAAAGCCACTACTAACCAGGGAGCAACAAGAGTCCAAACCCACTCGGGGCCACTCACCACGAAAAGCCACATTGGCCAACTTACTCTTACAAGAGCAAATCCAAACCAAGCTAACATACCTCAAACCAATGTGCTCACCAAATGTGCTCCGATCAGCCATCCAACTCATGGCTCTAACACTGGATCAACCACGCATCCACGATGCCAACACTACCCATACTAGGGTAACTCAAAGGGTAGCCGACTCATGCTACCAGCAATTGGCTCAGAAGCTCACAACACAGGTTCGAGAACTCAAACTTGCTAGCTCTTAACAGCCTACAGCATCCTTTGGTACCCAACTCTCGGTGACCCTGGAAAGCTCTTACTTTCCCTCGAAAACCTCATACTTGTAGTCCTCTGACTACCACCGAGCTAGATCTCTTATGCAACCCAAACAGTGCAAGCTCGGAAAAGGGGTACAAGACTCATGGGGATGCTATACTGCAGGCAGCCAAGGAACCATCTCGCACAAAAGGCCAACAGCCTCAAATCTAGGCCTCCTCTCAAAGCCTAGTGCCAACAAGCACTACATCCTTTACGACACAAATCAGCCCTAAACGAGCTTTACGCCCCTCAGAGGAAAGTCACACTCCAAGTGACGGGGCAATGGCACTCAAAGAAAGGAGTCCAAACACTCGAGCAAATTTCTAATCTCTAGCATCTCGACCAACAGACATGCCAAGGCCTACTCCTGCATCCCACTGGATGCTCACAAAATCTCAGGCTAACTTTTGCATCTCACTCGATGCTCAACAAAAGCTCAGGCTAACTCCTCGGGTGGCGTCAACTAGTTCCACTATGGGAACATCCAAATAAAAAGAGTGCTCCACTCTACTAGCCCGTTGAAATCCACATACGGATCAAACCCTGGCAAGAAAACTCCAAACTGCACCCTGGCTACGAGGGCACTAAAAGAACTGGCTGCACAACGACGGCATGCTTGCAAGGGGGCACAGATGTCTCTACATCTGCCTCAAGCCACTAACACGGCAACTTGCCAATCAATCGGGCGACTGGTGGAGACTCTGCTAGTCCCCTCTCTCAAGGGACTACCACCACCAACTGTTGTACCAAACAGCACGGGAACGGCACACCTCGGCCTCTGAACAGCAGGACATCCCAACACACGGATGCTAAACTCAAACCTGGCCAACCGCTTTACTACTAGCAGCAGGACTTTCTAATACATCGAGCTCTACAGGCATCCACTTGCCAAACTAGGCGGCTCCATCAACGCCAACAAACTCAACTGCATAAACCTGCTGATCATGCCCTCCCGGGAACCTCCGGGGCTACAAGAGCTGCTGGGGGGGAAAATGCTGAAACAAACTCTGTCAGATAGGCTATCTGTGCCCGAGACTCCTCACTACGCGCTACAAACTGCGCCTGGGTCTTTGCTCTCTGATAGCTAAAGACCTGCCATCAACCCTCTCATGGCTGGAGCACACTCTGCTCAAGGAGTCATACTCTGAGGCGTGCTAGCCTCTACCCCCTCCTCTAGGCAACTCAACTGCCAGGGCCAACTCTGGCCAACGGGCTAAACAACCCTTGGACGCGGCCTCAACATCAACACGATCAGTCTGGCTCCTCGGTCGGACATGCCAAGCGTCCTGCTCCTCTGAGTGCGATCAACACACTAGCGATCTGCACAAGGCACCTTCACCCTCTCACTAGGGAAGAAACCAACAACTGGGCCACAAATGGCCTATGGGAGTCTAATCTCTGCCTCCCTCTGAGTGCGATCGACACACTGGCGATCTGCATAAAGCATAAATGCTGGCCCACACTGGGGCTCTCACCGCTCAACAAATCGCTGCGCCTCGCGGAAGTTGGCATGATGGCTCTCTAAGCCCAAACCAACAACGAGTCGAACTCGCTTCGTCTCCGCTCCACAACTCTACACAGGCATAAAAGCTAGAAGAAAAGTATTGTAAATTCTTACCCCTTAACTTAATTGAACTCAGACAAACCTGGCGGTCGTGGAGTGCTGATGATCATGGGAACAACAACCTACAAAGCAGGTTAGCCTACAAAATCTATGACTCTGTGCTCTGATACCAACTGTAAGAACCCGACCCAAAATACGGTCCTAAACCTGGGTTCTCACTCAGCATGCAAGTTCAATATGGTAACAAGCGGTTTAGTGCTCATATTTAAAAACTTTTCAAAACATATAAGAAGGGGGAACCCTTAAAACATAACCAACAATTTCCAATTAAACAATCCAACAAAGTAAACAACCTGGCCAGTGTTTATAAAAACATACAATACAATTTAAACAACTTTTTAAACAATGTTCCCCTAGGACTCCTGTCCAACTACATGCTGAATAAACAATGCAATAATAAATAACAGAGTGCCGGCGATTCCCCATGATCAATCAGCTCCTCCGCTAGCCCTCCCGGTGTTGTCCCAAGTTACCCGAAAGATAAATAAGGGTGAGTATAAACATACTCGTGAAGAATCTCAACCGGGTACAATACGATACATCAGGTCATCTAGCACCTCAACATGCAAGCAAACAACTATCAACACAGATCATAGCTCAACGAGCTCATAAAACAAGATCTGGAAACATCGGAAGTCTCTTACTTTGGAATCATCGGAAGTCTCCTACTTCCGCCTAATGATTGGTTCTCATAACCAATCCCGGACATCTCCGAGGTCTTTCTCCCTCGGCCAATTGATCACTCAAAAACCGATCCCAAGATGTCCGACACCCTCGAGGGTCTTTCTCCTCGACCAATTGATTAGCTCAAAAGCCAATCCCAATGGGTGTCCTCAAGGGCCTCCTTGCCCTCGCTATCAATCTGACTATCGGAGAGTACCCGAGTCCGCTCTAAACTCGAAGGAATCGGTATACTCACGAACATTAGTCCGGGAGCTCTCCGAACCGGCGACTAACGCGTGTGCGTGCACACCGCATGCTCATCTCGCAACCGGCGTAAATGCGGGGGCCTAAGGGCAAACTACGCGGGTCGGTACGCATGCCTAAAGACTCGGGCGCGTGTCACCGAACACGAGAGTGCGAGGCCCTCGGCACTCATCTGTGCGCACTGTATACCACCGACTGGCTAAGAACCGCCAAGGCGGGGCTTGCACCGCTTGGCGGGGTTCCGCTCTAGCGGAGCTACAAACTAGGCTTATGCCGATGTGGTAGCTACATCCACATCGGCTCTGGGGGAAGCAATGTACGTTATACTTCGCTCTACTCCCGACCGGGTGGGGACAAAGTACGTTATGTCCGCTCTCACCTGCGGATGATGACAAACCCTACTACACTATCTACGAATACAGAGTAAATCAATGATTCCCCGCTAGCAAGCAATGACCGACATCAATCACATTTACCTAGCGAGGATACTACAACTTAAGCGGAATCACAAGCATCTTTGGAAGAACAAACCTAGCATGGCACTAACATGTAAAATCAAGCAAACATGCTAGCAAGAGATCAAACAAAGCCGCCTATCACTTTCATGCTCATAACAATCAAAGAAACATACAAGGCACAATCGAGATATATCGTAGGGTCCACACAACCACGGTAAGAAATCCTTACCGGGACAAGCGAGAAAATAATCACAAATCAACCAAGCAATCCTCGAGCCTCTAATCGAACCAAACAAATTAAACATCAAATAAAGCGACCAAATCACATACATAAACAAATTTCAAATAAATCAACAACCAAAGAGCCCAACAAAAGCAGGCCCAACTAAGAAAAGACTCGGAAATACCATCCGAGAAGCCACAAGGCTCGGGCCAAGCCAACACATCACAAGCAGGTGTGCATTGGCACCGAGCAGGTGGGCGCTGGCGCAGGCGCGCGCCGACAAGGCGCCTGGGCGCTAGCTGGCGAAGCAGCAACGCAACGCGCGGCGAGCAGAGGAAGAGGGCGCGCGCGCGCGCGCGCGACGCGCTCTGAGGGGACGCGACTTCGGAGCGCTCGGCGTAAAGGATGGCGCGCGCGCGCGGCGCGCGCGACAAGCGGCGCCGGGACGCGCGCGACGCGCCCTGCAGGATGGCAAGCGCGCGACGATCCGGGCGTCACGAGGGGAGCGACGCGATGTGGGCGAGATCTCGCGAGGGCGAGCTCGAATCGGGAGTCTGGTGCGATGACGCGCGCGATCTCGGCCGGCTGGCTGGCGACGGACTCGGCGGCGGCGCGATCTAGGCACGAGGGTCGGGCCGGTGCGCGCGATCTTTGGAGGCGACGGCAGCGCGTGTCTTGGATCTGGCCGGCTCCGAGGTGGCGCGACGGCGTCTGGCAAGCTTCTTCGGGCCGGGTGTGGCTAGGCTCGGGAGAGAGAGAGAGAGAGAGAGAGAGAGAGAGAGAGAGAAAAGAGAAAAAGAAAAAGAAAATGAAAAATAAAAAGAAAAGGAAAATGGGTTTGGACAAAAAGGGAAAAAAAAAAGAAAAGGGAAATAAAAGGAAAAATGGGATTTTATCCTCCTTTCCATCCTTAACCAATTTTCTTTCCAAATTTAAATAAGTCTTAAAGTCCTTAAATCCCATTTCCTGCTTCCTCCTTCGAGACCCGACTGAAGCAACCTTTTCCAAACAATAACTCTCACTTAAAACAAACTCCCAAATCATCTCTAAGGGCCTGGGCTCGAATCCCAAAGGAAACACCCAAACAACGATCACTTTGCCCAAAACCCAAATCACAACCGAACTCCCAAACGAATACCCCAAACATCTCGGGACTTCTCACCACCAACAAACAAGCCTCAACAAAGGCGGAGCGCCTCGAAGCCCGAAAAATCCACAAATCCCGCCCGGGAGCAAAAGACCAAAATACCCTAAGGGTCAAAAGCAGCTCTAACGGCCCAACCAACCACTCAATCTGACCGGAAGCACCGAGAATCGGAATAGAAAATCGGGCCGTTACAGGCGCGTCCCCTCGTAGCTCGTCGTGCGGATCAAGCGTCTTGTAGTCGCTCGCGTCGCGCGCTGCTGCGCCGCCCTCATGCCGAGCCGCGCCGCATGCCCTCGCCACCAGGCCGAGCTCGCGCGCTGCGCTTCTTGCCTCCTGCGCCCATCTGCGCCCCTCAGCTAGCCAATGAATGCCCTCGCCCGTGGAGCCGGCTCGTTCACGTGTCACCCGCGCCTCGTGAGTTGCTCCCGAGCCGTGCCCTATTATTTTATTTTATTTAGGCCTATGGATTATGATTTTTGATGTGTTTGTTAGGTTCGCTTTAGGTTGCTCGGGTTCGATCGCAGCTTAAGTTTCTTGTGTGTTGTTGCCTTCCGGCCAGGTAAAGGTTTCTTACCGAGGTTGTGTGGACCCTGCGAATAATTGATAGTATGTCATATCTTGTGATTGTATGAAATTCTAGTGGATAGGTTACATGTTTTCTCTTGCTTCCAGGTTTGTGTAGTATTGGTGTTTCTGTTATATTAGTTACAGGCTAGGGTCTTTTATCTTGGCATATTCTGGTTCTTGTTATATTTTAACAGTTCCATGTTAGTGCTAAGCAGGTGATCCATAATGTAGGTAAGTCCCCGATGGGCACTTTGACTGCTTCCTCGTGTGTGTAAGCCCCCGATGGGCATCATGAGGGTGCTTAAGAGTGTAAGACCCCGATGGGCATCTCAATGATCCTAGCTGGAATAAGACCCCGATGGGCATCCTAGGTGTGTAAGACCCCGTTGGGCAGCATTGATAGCTAGAGGTGTAAGTGTAAAGACCCGACCCAAAATGGGCTCTAAATGGGCCTTTACCCCAATGCATGTAGTGAAAATAAAAGATATTATGAAAAATACGTTTCGGATCCCAAGTAAAAACAGAAACATTCAAAGAACCAAAACATACATTTCTAAAAGCATACTCGATCGAGATTTATTTAAACCGTTAAAACAATCCACAAGTACAAATATGCTGGAATCCATAAAACGTAGGAAAACATCCTGGGGCTCTGTGCCCGTCTACATGCATTCAGGGGAAATAACAAAAAGTGAAGAGTCATGATAAAATAAAATAGAATAATCGGAGATGACACCAGATTCCATGATCACGCTCTCCTCCTTCACCATCCTGTCTCGCCTTGATTACCCAGTGGAAAGCCACGAGAATAAGGGTGAGTAACGAATTACCAGTAAGAATCCCCAACCGGGGTACAATACGATATATGATGATCATCTAGAAGAATGTATGCAAGCTATGAGTACAAACACAGAGCGGAGCACATAGCTAAGTCCACACTTGGACCTCGGATGCCAACTCGTGGTCTTAGTCCGGAAATACCACAACACACTAAAACGCGCTTATACGGAAACAAGTCCCGCCTCGGCTGACTCATCGCCGATACGAAAGGTGCACGGCTCAAGATCCCGAGGAGCTCTCGATCGGGCGCTGTAATGAGCGTAAGCGCCGCGCACCGCATGCTACCGCAAACTCGGGGTGCGGGTCTAGTGGCAAGCCGCCTGAGTTCGACCACCATGCCTAACTAAATCTCCGGATCGGTGTCACCGACATAGGGGTGTGACACTGACACGTGAACTATGTCGGCTGTACCACCGCACTTTGAGGCTAAGGAACCGGCCGTGGTAGGCTTACACCAGAAGCGGTCCTTGCCTAACAGTGGCAATCAAGGGCTACGGCCGAACACGCCGAGGACGTGCCGATCGCCGGGGGCGAGGCAATGCCAAGTCATCATCCCGACCGTTGGGGCATTTAACGATCTGCCACCCTCACCCAAGATTGCGGGGCCTACCGGTTGGGATAGCTAATCCCTCACGGGGTCCAAGGACGGAGAACAATCTCGAACGTCCTTGCCATAGATGCAAGATACTTTATGCATCGGGCCCTGATGATTCTATCTACCTCAATTCTAAACCTTAACAATAATAACGATTCAATCAATGCACCAATACGTGCTCATCGGATACAAAGAACCTAGCATGATACTACGAAGCAAGAATGGATAACGAACATGCTAGAATAGAACAACCTAGCATGGGCTAACATGAGAAACAATACAAGAGTTCATGCCATCGAGAATTGAACAGAGCACCTAGAGATAAACATGCTAGTAATCATACACAGCATACAAAACAACAATCACAAATATACCATGAGTCCACACAACCCCTGTAAGAAATCCTTACCTTGGTCTCAGACTTCTACACACAAATCCTAAGTGCGGGACAATCCCGAACTAGCGAGCGGGAACCTAGCAAACCAACAACAATCAAAGATCTAAAATATCTAAACAACAATAGAAACGACAAGCTCGGCTCGGGGGAACTCACGCGCGCGACGACACGAGCTTGGGGCTGCAGCGGCAATGGCACGGCAAGGACACGCTTGCCGGCCGCTTGCTACCGCACGCAACACGGCAGGGACGCGCGCGCGCGCGCGAGTGTCTCAGCGAAGCGCGCGGCGCGCGGCGTCGCGATGCGACACACGCGAGCGGCTTCAGCGCAGGAGCGCTACGCGCGCGCGCACGTCTGGCGCGGCGCGCGCGGGCGAGCGGCTTCGGCAAGCGACACACAGCGAGGGCGCTGCGATGGGCGACGCGGGCGCCGGCGAGACCTCTCGTGTGCGAGCGACGGGCGATCTGTTTTTCTTTGCTGGCGAACGGCAAGGCTTCTTTGGGACGAATCTCTGGCGTCGACGACAGCGGGCGATCATCTTCTTGGCGAAGCGAACGGCAAGGCTTCTGGGACAGATCTGGGCGCGTCGAGCGATCGGTCAGCGTCGCGACGACAGGGCGATCTGTCTTCTTTGGGCGAACAACAAAAAGGCCTTTGGGACAGATCTCGGGCGTCTGAGCGATCGATCGACGATCTGGCTTCTTGCTCGGCTACACTCGGTGGCCGCAATCAACACAACACACACAACACACCTCTTTTCACTTGGCCAAACGCACACCAAACGGATGAGAAGAAGAAGAAGAAGATCAATACCTACCCGGAATGATGATGATCGAACCCAAGGAGATGCAAGGATGAAGAATCGGCAAGGCTATGGAGATGGAGAGCTTGGGCGGCCAAGAGGTGTTTTGGAGAAGAAGATGGAATAACCTAAATCTATTTCATTTAACCAAATGCACCAAAACTCCAAAATCCAAGGTTAACTAAGAAGTGATGCAGAAAGAGCAACAAGAGCACCTAATGGCTCAATTGGCACACCTCTCTATAAGCTTCCCAGGAGACCCGGGTTCAAACCCCGGCTGCAGCACAACTTCCTTTATTTTTACTTTTGCATCAAACCTTGCTCAAACCAAACCACAAACCCCTCCAAAAACCTACATAAAACCATCCAATAATTTTAGTAACTGGAAAGGACACAAACGACCCTGACGGCCCGACCAAATTACCAAATTACCCCTAGAGCATACCTGGAAGTCCGGGAAGAAAAACCTGGGTCGTTACAGTAAGACCCCGATGGGCATCCGTATGTATAAGACTCCGATGGGCATCATTGTTTAAAGGTGTAAGACCCCGATGGGCATCCGTATGTGTAAGACCCCGATGGGCATCATTGTTTAGCTGGTGTAAGACCCCGATGGGCATCCTAGATGTGTAAGACCCCGTTGGGCAGCATTGATAGCTAGAGGCGTAAGACCCGATGGGCATCCGTATGTGTAAGACCCCGATGGGCATCATTGTTTAGAGGTGTAAGACCCCGATGGGCATCCTTGTGAGTAAGTCCCTGATGGGCATCATTGTGTCATTGTATCCTAGGTTGTGTAAGACCCCGATGGGCATCAAGGTGTAGAACCTAGGATAGGCTGTAGTTGAAAGCCCTTGATAGGCTAGCTCTAGTGTTAGCACATAGCCTAAACCTACCGTTTTTCTCTAAGTCATTGTTTGGTTGCATGTCGGTGTGCTAAATGAGATGTTTTCTTATTGTACCCTGTTGGGGATTCTTCTTGAGTAATTCGTTACTCACCCTTATTTCTCGTGGTTTTTCCACGGTGTAACCACTGATGCGAGACAGGATGGCTGGAGGAGGAGCTGTGATCATGGGAACCCGTTGTTCAACTCTGAGTCTTGTTTATGTTTATGTTTTAAATGTCCTCTGAATGCATGTAGTTGGGCACGGAGCCCTAGGGTGTTTCTTGTTGATCAGTATTTCCGGATTCTAGCATTGTTGTAACTATTGCAAAGTTTGTATGTTTTAAATAAATCTCTCGATCGAGCAAGTTTTGTAAATGTATTTGTCTTGGAATGTGCTTGGAAACAGGGACAGGTTTCAGGAATTTTATGTTGACTTTTTAAATGGATGTTTTATGTTTTAGTTGTTACTTAAAATCCGAACACCATATTGCAAATTTTCTGTAGATTTGAATGCATGCATTGAGGTAACGGCCTATTTTAGAACCCCTTTCGGCCGGGTCGTTATAGCTTGGTATCGAGCTCGAGTCATAGATTCTCAGAGACCGACCTTTTGTTGTAGGTCGTTTTTCCATGATCATCAGCACTCCGACAGTCATCAGGTACGCCTAAGTTTACTGTTTTAAGAAAAGGGTTAAGAATTTACAATACTTTTCATCTATTGTATGCCTTGTGTAGTGTTGTGGAGCGGGGACGAGCAGGTTCTGACTCGTTGTTGGTTTGGGTTTAGAGCGCCATCATGCCAACTTCCCGCAGTGTGAGTAGTACATTGTGGCTTGTTGAGGTATCCAGATAGATTCGGATGCCGCTGGGACATCGTTCCAAAGGGAGGTAGAGATTAGACTCCCGTAGGCCACGTGCGGCCCAGTTGTTGGGTTTTCCCTAGTGAGAGGGTGGAGGTGATTTGCCTTGGAGTACCACTCCAAGAGAGAAGTAAGCTATGGCTTGCTTATGTTGATGCTTGTGGAGCAGGTTCCAGTGTGGACTAGCCTGGGTAGCTCAAGTGTTGATCTTGAGCCTTAGCAGATTGTTGATTGCCCAGTGAGTGGCTGCAGAGTTGGTAGCCTTCGAGGAGATTGATGAGGCATCTTTGTGCTCCTGTAAAGTGTTGTTGTTTGCAGCTAGTAAGCCGGAACCCTGTGGTTAAGGGTGCAGCGAGCAGTGTTCCCTTCGGATTGGATCCGTTGGTGGTTTCCACAGTTGTTTGGTAGAGTTGAGCGCTCTCCTTTTAGTAAGCCCCTAGAGTAGGGCTAGCTGCTGCATGTTGGGAGAGCCGGCCAGAGCATTGTTGAGCATCATGAGAAGATGCTAGTGTAGGCCGTGAGCCTTCGGTTTGATGAGATGCCATAGGCATGGTTGTTTGAGTTGGGCCCTTGTATGCCTAACCAGAGTTCTTGTCACTTGAGGTTGTGACCTTGTTGGCCCCATTGGTAGTAAGATGTGGTTTTGGTAGTAGTAGCACTTGAGGTGCTTTGGTTGGTGTGCCACTTTGGCACTAAGTCTGGTTTGGCCTGAGTTTGGCATGGGTATAGCAGATGGTTCTATGCCGTCCGGAGTTCAGCGCACTCCTTTAGCCTTTGGATCCGTTTATGGCAGTTGCACCTGTTTTGGTCGTGCAAGAGGGCTAGTTCAGTGGTAGTCGATGGACTACAAGCGAAAGGATGCTCGAGAGGAGCCGGAGCCTCTTCCCAGTGTTACTGGGGTTGAGTAAGTCAGCAGGTTGTCAGTTGGTAAATGTTAGTGCGCGTGAGTCTCGCGCTAGTGTTAAGGCCAAGAGATCCTTGTGGTGGGTAGTGCGGTCAACTACCTTCGAGTGCCTAAATCTGAGGAGAGTTGAGCATCGTAGATGCGAGTTTGGTCCAGCAAAGGGACCCTGAGTTGGATGCTCATGAGATGAGCTGGATGCCTATGAGGCGAGATGAGTTGATGCCTTGTGAGAGGATTTAGACTCCTTATGGATAAGCACCCTTGGTAGAGGCTTGGTATAAAGTAAGTTCGGTTTGGCATGGTTATGCTTTGGTAGAGCATGGTTGCCACTGCTTCGAGTATCGTGTGGAGATGGAACTTTTGGTGTTCCTTTGGTTGGAGTTCAGTTGGAAACTGAACAAGAGCTGTCGTAGAAAAGCCGCGCCGTTTCTGATCGCCTTGGCTAAGAGAGTTGTTCGGATCCTTTCCTTGGGTAGAAGCAGTTGTTTGTCTAGTTAGGCGGACTCTAGGATGGTGTTCTAGAGGCTGTAGTAAGGGTAGTTATGCCTCTTGTGAGTGTTTGGCCAAGGTTTGGTCCTCTTGTTGTTTCAAGAGCTAGTTCGGTTCTAGCTGGAGGGCATGTCCTGAGGTCTTGTTCCTAGCCAGGAAGTTTGGGAGTTGACCCCTCCCTCGGCGGTTGAGTAAGTTCTGTTAGTTCCGGATTGGTGGTCCGATTGGTTGAGTTTTCCCTTGGGTGTTGCTTCCAAGAGAGTTGGTTGGTGTTGCCTTGGGTTTTAGCAAGTCAATGAGCATGTGTGATGTTCACGCCTTCGTTTTGCTTGCTAGGAATTCGTTTCCCGTTTAGTAGGAGTCTGCTTAGCTCCTGGGTGGTGTAGTTGATCAGAGCAGTGCAGCGGTTAGCCCAGCGAGAGGGTCCCTGCTTTGTGTTGTTAGCAAGCGAAAGCTGTTTGTCCCCGCAAGGGCGGAGGCCAGCCAGTTTAAGAGTTGAGTTGTTGGTTCTTTGGGGATTGAAGATTTCCCTTTCCCCCTAGTCTCTGTGGTGGTTGAGTTGCTTCATGGATGCCAGATTCGAGTGTTAGCTTCTGAGGTAGTCTTGCTGATTCGTGTGGCTCAGGATCCGTAAGCTTGGAGGTTGTCGATATCCGTTTTCCTTGCAAGGTTTCGAGAGTGGAGCTTCTGGCTGGAGGATGAGTTAGGCCTAAGCTAAAAGGAAGAAGTCCTTTGAGTAGCCAGTTGGATTTTAAGAGTTGAGTGGTAGCTTGGAGGCGAGCTTTGCTCGTTATAAGTTTGGGTTGAGTTCTGCTGAGCAAACCCTTCTCGGGCTTTGTTCCTAGTTGTTGTGCGTTCGCAGTTGGCGTTAGCGGAGCCTCGTTTGAGTGAGTTGGCACAGAGGTGCCGTGGCATTGGTTGGTAAATCTGTTGAGCTGCTTTCCTCAAGGTGTTGTGTCGCAGATAGCTGCATGATGGTTTAGTCCTTGCAGTCCGAGATTTCCTTGAGAGGAATGTTGGTTGTTCCTTGCCTGGCAGTGTTCTCTTTGGCCAGTTGTTGAAAGGTTTACGTTCGGCCGATGAGGAGTCCTAGCTTGTTGGTTTGGACGAGTAGAGCCTGTGCCTGGCCCTTGTCTTTAGAGGTGGCCGTAGCTGAAGTTTCAGCTGGTGTGAGTGTTGTTAGCCATCTGGTGCACCAGGATGGTGCCCCTTGCCTTTGGGTTGGCGATTTCTCCTTAATATGGTTGCTTAAGTGTTGTGGTCGCGTTCTAGTTGGAGAAGTTTGCTTTTTTGGATCAGTCGCCAGTTGGTGATTCGATTGGATTTCGTTAAGACTGTAGGCAAGATTTGAGGTTAGTTGGTCTCTTGTGGAGTAAGAGTAGGCCGTTTGGTTTTCTGGAACCTGGAAGGCTCGATTGTTTGGCCACTTTGTTGTAGGGTTGAGGTCGCTTGTTAGCAAACGTGAGCTTCCAGAGGAGTTTTGCCAAGTCGCGTGGTGTAGAGATTTAGAGCTTGTGGCGATCCTCGAGTTTCTTTGAGAGTAGCACCGCTTTGAGAGTGGTGCGAATTGAGGATGTGGTTTGCCGTCTTTTCCCTTCGGAGTTCGGTGTATGCCAGTCTGGGTTGTAGTTGTGGCAGTCTGGATGGCATTGTGACCATGAGTTTTGAGAACCAAGAGGGTTTGGTTTCGAAGAAGGTTGGTGTTGTTTTAGCCGAGAAGTTCAGTTGGTTTGGTTTCAGTGGAGTTTCTGAGTCAAGTTTGCCTCTTAGGACTTTCGAGGACGAAAGTCTTAAAAGGAGGGAGTATTGTAATGTGCCCGCTTTTCTACTCCAGCTTTTAGGTGCCTTCGGTCAAGATTCGATTGTTTGGTTGGGTCGTTAGAGCTGCTTTGACCCTTGGGGGTATTTTTTTCTTTTGGCTCCCGGCAGATTTTGTGGATTTTTAGAGCTTGGAGTCGCTCTCCCGCTTTGTCAAGGCTTGATTGTTGTTGGTTGCGAGTCCCGAGATGTTTGGGCGATCGTTTGGAAGTTCGGTTGTGGTTTGGGTTTTTGGCAAAGTGATGGTTGGTTGTGTGCTTCCTTTGGGATTCGAGCCCTGCCCTTGGTGTTGATTTGGGAGTTGAATTTAAGTGATTTTTATTTTTGGAAGAGGTTGCTTGATCGGGTCTCGAAGGAGGAAGGTGGGAAATGGGATTTTAAGGTTTTAATTTGGATAAGGATGGAAAAAGAGATTAAATCCCCATTTTCCTTTTATTTTCCCATTTTCCCTTTTCTTTTTTTCAAAAAATCCCCTTTCTCTCTCTCTCTCTCTCTCCCCCCAGCCCGAGCCTAGCCCAGCCCGAGCCCCACTGCGCCGGTCGCCCCTAACCCGAGCTCGCTCGCCCGGCTCGTCCAGCCCAGTCGCCAATTTCCGAGCTCGCCCGGCCAGTCGCGTCGGCTGCCCGAGTTCGCCCACCCGGCCGCGCGGTGCCGCTCGTCCGTCGCACTGCCCACCCAGATCCGAGCCACCTCGTGCGGATCGAAAGGCCCTCAGAGCTCGTCGTGCGGATCGAGCGTCTTGTAGTCGTCGCGCCCGCGCGCCCGTGCCTCTTGCCGAGCCGCGCCGCCGCGCCGCTCGTCCAACCGAAGCCGCGCGCGCGCGCGCCCTCCCTCCACATGCCCATCTGCGCCCCTCGGCGCCAGCCCAATGCCTTCTCGCGGCAAATGGCTCGTTCGTTAGATAGTCACCGCGCCTCGTG
Source organism: Sicyos edulis (assembly GCA_036507275.1). NCBI lineage: Eukaryota > Viridiplantae > Streptophyta > Magnoliopsida > Cucurbitales > Cucurbitaceae > Sicyos > Sicyos edulis. The sequence continues at coordinate 31,080,530 of CM071851.1, forward strand.
AGTTGCTCCCGAGCCGTGCCCTGTTATTTTATTATATTTAGGCCTATGGATTGTGATTTTTGATGTGTTTGTTAGGTTCGCTTTAGGTTGCTCGGGTTCGATCGCAGCTTAAGTTTCTTGTGTGTTGTTGCCTTCCGGCCAGGTAAGGGTTTCTTACCGAGGTTGTGTGGACCCTGCGAATAATTGATAGTATGCCATATCTTGTGATTGTATGAAATTCTAGTGGATAGGTTACATGTTTTCTCTTGCTTCTAGGTTTGTGTTGTACTGGTGTTTCTGTTATATTAGTTACAGGCTAGGGTCTTTTATCTTGGCATATTCTGGTTCTTGTTATATTCTGACAGTTCCATGTTAGTGCTAGGCAGGTGATCCATAATGTAGGTAAGTCCCCGATGGGCACTGCACTGTTCCCTGATGTGTAAGCCCTAGTGGGCATCATGAGGCTGCTTAAGAGTGTAAGACCCCGATGGGAATCTCAATGATCCTAGCTAGAGTAAGACCCCGATGGGCATCCTAGGTGTGTAAGACCCCGTTGGGCAGCATTGATAGCTAGAGGTGTAAGACCCCGATGGGCATCATTGTTTAGAGGTGTAAGACCTCGATGGGCATCCGTATGTGTAAGACCCCGATGGGCATCATTGTTTAGCTGGTGTAAGACCCCGATGGGCATCCTAGATGTGTAAGACCCCGTTGGGCAGCATTGATAGCTAGAGGTGTAAGACCCCAATGGGCATCCGTATGTGTAAGACCCTGATGGGCATCATTGTTTAGAGGTGTAAGACTCCGATGGGCATCCGTATGTGTAAGACCCTGATGGGCATCATTGTTTAGAGGTGTAAGACCCCGATGGGCATCCTTGTGAGTAAGTCCCCGATGGGCATCATTGTGTCATTGTATCCTAGGTTGTGTAAGACCCCGATGGGCATCCAGGTGTAGAACCTAGGATAGGTCAGAGTTGAAAGCCCTTGATAGGCTAGCTCTAGTGTTAGCACATAGCCTAAACCTACCGTTTTTCTCTAAGTCATTGTTTGGTTGCATGTCAGTGTGCTAAATGAGATGTTTTCGTATTGTACCCCGGTTGGGGATTCTTACTGAGTAATTCGTTACTCATCCTTATTTCTGTGGTTTTTCCATAGGTAACCACGGTGCGAGACAGGATGGCTGGAGGAGGAGCTGTGATCATGGGAACCCGTTGTTCAACTATGAGTCTTGTTTATGTTTATGTTTTAAATGTCCTCTGAATGCATGTAGTTGGGCACGGAGCCCTAGGGTGTTTGCTGACTGTATTTCCGGATACTAGCATTGTTGTAACTATTGCAAAGTTTGTATGTTTTAAATAAATCTCTGATCAGAGCAAGTTTTGTAAATGTATTTGTCTTGGAACAGGTGCTTGGAAACAGGGACAGGTTTCAGGAATTTTATGTTGACTTTTTAAATGGATGTTTTATGTTTTAGTTGTTACTTAAAATCCGAACACCATATTGCATATTTTATGTAGATTTGAATGCATGCATTGAGGTAACGGCCTATTTTAGAACCCCTTTCAGGTCGGGTCGTTACAATCCCGAGGAGCTCTCCAGTCGGCGCTATAATGAGCGTGTGAGCGCACTGCATGCTGCTGCAAACCAGGGGGGTGCCGGATCTAGTGGCAAGTTGCCCTGGTTTAGTACTCATGCCTAACTAATCTCTAGATCGGTGTCACTGACATAGGGGTGTGAGACTTGGACACGTGAACTATGTTAGCCTGTACCACCGCACCTGAGGCTAAGGAACCGGTCGCGGTAGGCTTACACCAGGAAGCGGTCCTTGCCCTAACAGGTGGCAATCAAGGGCTACTGCCGAACACGCTGAGGACGTGCTGACTGTTGGGGACAAGGCAATGCCTTGTCATCATCCCGACTGTTGGGGCATTTAACAGTCTGCCACCCTCACCCAAGATTGCAAAGGGCTGCCGTTAGGGTTAGCTAAACCCTAACGACGGATCAGGGACGGAGTACTGCCTCGTACGTCCCTGCCACGGATGCAAGTCACGTTATGCACCCTCGCCCGGATGATGCTACCTATCATAATTCTAACTATAACAGATACAACAAACAATCCAATACGTGCTCAGCAGAGGCAATGAACCTAGCATGATACTACGAAGCAAGAACAGATAACGAGCATGCCATAACAGAACAACCTAGCATGGAACGAACATGAGAACAACACGAGAATCATGCCAGTCGGAATTCAAAACAGAGCACCTGTAACGACCCAACCCGAATGGGGTTCTAAAATAGGCCGTTACCTCAATGCATGCATTCAAATCTACGGAAAATTTGCAAGATGGTGTTCGGATTCTAAGTAAAAACTAAAACATAAAATATCCATTTAAAAAGTTAACATAATTTCCTGAAACCTGTCCCTGTTTCCAAGCACTTGTTCCAAGACAAATACATTTACAAAACTTACTCTAATCAGAGATTTATTTAAAACATACAAGCTTTACAATAGTTACAACAATGCTAGAATCCGGAAATACATTCAGAAAACACCCTAGGGCTCCATGCCCAACTACATGCATTCATAGGACATTTAAATCATAAACATAAAAGTCAGAGTTGAACAACGGGTTTCCATGATCACAGCTCCTCCTCCAGCCATCCTGTCTCGCACCATGGTTACCTGTGGAAAAACCACAAAAATAAGGGTGAGTAACGAATTACTCAGTAAGAATCCCCAACCGGGGTACAATACGATATACATGGTCATCTTGCAGAAAGATATGCAAGCTATGAATATAAACACAGAATAGAGCACATAGTTTAGCCCACACTTAGGCCTCGGATGCCAACTCAAGGTCTTAGTCCGGAAATAACTCACCACACAATACGGCCTATACGAGAAACAAGTCTCGGCCTCAGCCTGTCTACTGTCGAAGAAAGTTGTATTGGCTGAAGATCCCGAGGAGCTCTCTGGTTGGCGCTATAATGAGCGTTCGCGCGCACCGCGTGCTACTGCAGACTATGGTGGGTGCCGGGTCTAGTGGCACGCTGCCCATGTCCAGTCACCACGCCTAACTAAATCTCTGGATCGGTGTCACTGACATAGGGGTGTGAGACCTGGACACGTGAACTATGTCAGCCTGAACCACCGCACCTGAGGCTAAGGCACGGGTCTTGGTAGGCCTACACCAGGAAACCGTCCTTGCCCTATCAGGTGGCAACTCAAGGGCTACCGCCGAAACACGCTGAGGACGTGCCGGCGGTCGGGGACAAGGCAATGCCAAGTCATCATCCCGACCGTTGGGGCATTTAACAGTCTGCCACCCTCACCCAAGATTGCGGGGCCCGCCGTTAGGGTTAGCTAGTCCCTAACGGGATCAGGGACGGAGCACCATCTCGTACGTCCCTGTCGGGGATGCAAGGTTCGTTATGCACCCGGCCCGGATGATGCTATCTACCTGAACTCAAACCTGTCATAGCAATCAGCAATCACATAATATATCGCAGGGCCCACACAACTCCGGTAAGAAATCCTTACTTGGTCGGAAGGCAAAAACACACAACAAACCTAACTGCGATCGAACCCGAGCAACCTATAGCGAGCCAAACAAACACATCAATAATCATAAAAATAGGCATGAATACAATAAAATAAACAGGGCTCGGCTCAGGAGAAACTCACGAGGCACGGCTGACACGCGAACGAGCCGGTTGCACGGGCGAGGCAGCTAAAGGGGCTGGCTGGGCGCGCTGGGGCGCGCGCAAACAGGCGCGCGGGCGACACAGGGGCGAGCGGGCGCAGGCGCTAGCTCGGTTGGGCAACGGCGCGCTGGCGCGGCTTGGCACAGGGAACGGCGAGCGAACACGAGCTTGGCAAGCAACAGGGACGGGCGCGGACGACGCGACGCGACGGGCTCGGGGCGCTCGGGCTGGTAGACACTATGCGGGGCTAGGCGACGCGACACTGTGCGCGGCTCGGCACAGTGCGCAGCTGGGCGACACGAACCAGGGCACGGTCGGGCCACGCTGGCCTAGGCGACACTGTGCGACGAGGGCGAGGCTAGGGCGAGCTGGGCGACGCGACCTGGCTGGGCGAGCTGGGCGAGGCGACCTGGCTGGGGCGCGCGAGCAGAGGAAGGGCTAGCTCGGGCTGGGGCTTGGGCGAGCAGGCTGGGCGGCCGAGGGCTGGCTCGGGCTAGGTGGGGGCTCGGGGAGAGAGAGAGAGAGAGAGAGAGAGAGAAATGGGAATTTTGAAAAGAATAGGAAAAATAAAAGAAAAAATGGGAAAAAGGAAATAAATGGGATTTTTTATCCATTTTCCATCCTTATCCACTTTTTATCCAAATTAAAACCTTAAAATCCCATTTCCCGGCTTCCTCCTTCGAGACCCGACTGAAGCGACCTCTTCCAATAAATAAAACTCACTTAAATCCAACTCCCAAATCGACACTAAGGGTTTGGGCTCGAATCCCAAATCAAGCACACAACCAACCATCACTTTGCCAAAGCCCAAACCACAACCGAGTATCCAACCGACTAGCCCAAACACCTCGGGACTCGCAGCCCACAACAAACAAGCCTCGACAAAGGCAGGAGCTACCTCGAGGCCCTGAAAACCACAAATCCTACCCGGGGAGCCAAAAGACCAAAATACCCCCAAGGGTCAAAACCGCTCTAATGACCCAATCAAACAACTGAATCTTGACCCGAAGGCACCTCGCGGAATAAGAAATCGAGTCATTATAATATGTAACGGCCCGCTTTTCTATCCCGCCGAGGAGCTCCGCCTCAGATTCATGGTTCTCGGTGGGCCGTTAAAGTCGCTTTTTGTCCCTTAGGGGCATTTTGGTCTTTTTGCTCCTCGGCAGATTTGTGGATTTTCGTGGCTTCGAGGCGCCTCCCGCCTTTGTTGAGGCTTGTTTGTTGTGGGTCATGCGAGTCCCGAGATGTTTGGGCTTTTCGCTTGGGAGTTCGGTTGTGATTTGGGTTTTGGGCAAAATGATGGTTGTTTGGGTGTTTCCTTCGGGATTCGAGCCGAGCCTTAAGTATTAGTTTGGGAGGTTGATTTCAGTGAGTTTGTTGTTTTGAAAGGTTGCTTCAGTCGGGTCTCGAAGGAGGAAGCCAGGAAATGAGATTTAAGGATTTTAAGGATTTTTGGAAAAATTGGAAAATGGATAAATTGGATTTATTTGGATAAGGTTGGAATTTAAATAAAAGGGAAAAAGAAAAGAACAAAAAAAGGAAAAAATCCATTTTTCCCCCCATTTTCCCCTTTCTCTCTCCTCCAGCCCGAGCCCCCCCCTTGGCCTCTCTCTCCTCGCTCGAGCGCACCACTCGCCCTCGCCGCCTGCCCCGCCCCGCGCCGCCCGAGTTTGCCCGCAGCTCGCTCGTGGGCGTCGAGCCCAGCCCTGCTCGCCCAAGTCCGCGTCGCCCAGACCCCTGCGTCGCCCAGATCCGCCTCGCCAGTCCGTGTCGCTGCAGATCAGGCCGAGCCGCGCACGACAAAGCGTGCCGCCCGCCCTTTGCACAAAGGCCGTGCCAGATCGAGCGCCCCGAGCCCGTCGCGTCCCTGTAGCGCCTCGTGTCGCTCGCGCCCTTGCGCGCCGTCCCCTATGCTTGCTGAGCTCGCGCCCGAGCGCTGTCCACTTTGCTGAGCCGCGCCGCGCGCCGCGTGCCCTCGCCTAGTCCCAGCCTCGCCAGCACAGCTGCTCTGCTGCGGCTGCTTCTGCGCCCAGCCTCTGCGCCCAGCAAGCCCCCTGCGCCCGGCCGACCTCTGCCGCGCCGATAGCTTTGCTTGTGTGTGTTGGTTTGGCCCGAGCCTTGTGGCTTGTCGGATGGTATTTCCCGAGTCTTTTCTTCGTTGGGCCCTGATTTGTTGGCTGCTGGTTGTTGATTTATTGAGCTGTTTATGTATTTGATTTGGGTGCTTTGTTTGATGTTCAGGCTGTTCGGGATCGTCTAGAGGCTCGAGGATTCGCTCGTAGATTTATTATAATTATTGTTTTCTGCTTGTCCCAAGTAAGGATTTTTTACCGTGGTTGTGTGGACCCTACGATATATCTCGATATGCCTTGCTTGTTTGCTGATTGTTATGAGCATGTTAGAGATAGAGCAGTTGATTGAATTCTTGCTAGCATGTTTGCTCGATTTTACATGTTAGTGGCATGCTAGGTTTGTTCTCACAAAGATGCTTGTGATTCCCGCTTAAGTTGTAGTATCACGCTAGGTAATGTGATTTATGTCACTATTGCTTGCTAGCCGTGAATCATTGATTTTTTGCTCAGTACTCTTAGATAGAGTTGTAGGGTTTGTCATCATCCAGAGGTCGAGCGGACAAAACGTACTTTGTCCCTAGTAGCTCAGTGCCTGGAGTAAAGTATGCGTAACATAACGTATCTTGCTACCCCCTCGACCACCCGCCAGGGACTTAGCTATCCACTCCGGCAAAAGCCTAGTTTGTAGCCTGCTAGAGCGGAACCCTGCCAACGGTGTAAGCCTACCTTGGCCGGTTCTTAGCTTCAGGTCGGTGGATCAGGCTGCACAGATGAGCGCCGAGAGCCTCGCGCTACTGTGATCAGTGACACCGCTTCCAAGTCATAGGCATGCGTACCTGGCCCGCGTAGTTTGCCCTTAGGCCCCCGCATTTACGCCGGTTTCAGAGAGCATGCGGTGTGCGCGCACAAGCGTTAGTTGCCGGTTTGGAGAGCTCCCCCGGGCTAATGTTTGTGAGTACACCATTCCTTCCAATTTAGAGCCAGACTTCGGGTACTCTCCCGATAGTCCAGATGTATAGCGAGGGTAAGAGGCCCTTGAGGACACCCATTGGGATTGGCTTTTGAGCTAATCAATTGGTCGAGAGAGAAAGACCCTCGAGGGTGTCGGACATCTTGGGATCGGTTTTTGAGCTGATCAAATGGCCGAGGGAGAAAGACCCTCGGAGATGTCCCGGGATTGGTTATGAGAACCAATCATTAGGCCGAAAGTAGGAGACTTCCGATGATTCCAGATCTTTCTTTATGAGCTCGTTGAGCTATAATCTGTGTTGATGGCTGTTTGCTTGCATGTTGAGGTGTTAGATGACGGATGTATCGTATTGTACCCTGGTTGGGGATTCTTACTGAGTATCTTTATACTCACCCTTATTTATTTTTCAGGTAACTTGGGACAACACCAGGATGGCTAGCGGAGGGAGCTGATTGATCATGGGGAGCCGCCGGCACTCTGTCTTTTATTGTTGCATTGTTTATTCAGCATGTAGATGGACAGGAGTCCTAGGGGAACATTGTTTAAAAAGTTGTTTAAATTGTATTGTATATTTTGATAAATACTGGCCAGGATGTTTTACTTTGTTGGATGGTTTAAATGAAAACTGTGGTTTATGTTTTAAGGGTTCCCCCTTCTCATATGTTTGAAATGATTTTTAAATATGAGCACTAAACAGCTTGTTATCATATTTAACTTGCATGCTGAGTGAGAACCCCGGTATAGGACCATGTTTTGGGTCGGGTTCGTCACAGTTGGTATCAGAGCACAGAGTCATAGATTCTGTAGACTAACCTGCTTTGTACGTTGTTTGCTCCCATGATCATCAGCACTCCACGGCCGCCAGGTTTGTCTGAGTTCAATTAAGCTAAGGGGTAAGAATTTACAATACTTTTCATCTAGCTTTTATGCCTTGTGTAGAGTTGTGGAGTGGAGACGAGCATGTTCTGACTCATTGTTGGTTTGGGCTTAGAGAGCCATCATGTCAACTTTTCGCAGTGAGAGCAGCTTGTTGAGCGCGAGAGAGCCCAGCAGTGGGCCAAATTTATGCTCGTGCGGATCGCCAAAGGTGTTGATCGCACTCTAAGGAGCAGGACGCTTGGCATGTCCGACCGAGGAGTTGGACCGTTTGTATTGATGTTGAGGCCGCGTCCAGGGTTGTTTAGCCCGTTGGCCAGAGTTGGCCCTGACAGTTGAGTTGCCTAGAGGAGGGGGTAGAGGCTAGCACGCCTCAGAGCGAGACTCCTTGAGCAGAGTGTGCTCCAGCCATGAGAGATTTGATGGCAGGTCTTCACTATCAAAGAGCGGAGACCAGTGCGCAGCTTTGTAGCACAAAGTGAGGAGTCCTGCACACAGATAGCCTAGCTGGCAGAGTTTGTTTCAAAGATTTTCCCCAAAGTAGTTCTTGTAGCCCCGGAGGTTCCCGGAGGGCATGATCAGCAGGTTTATGCAGTCGAGTTTGTTGGCGTTGATGAAGCCGCCCGGGCTTTGGCAAGTGGATGCCTGTAGAGCTCGTTGTTTGAGAAAGTCCACCGCTAGTAGTAAAGCATTGGGCAGTTTGAGTTTAGCATCCGTGTGTTGGGATGCCCTCATTGCTCAGAGGCCGAGATGTGTCGCCTTCTGTGTCTTTATTTGGTACAGCAGCTGATGGTGGTAGTCCCTTGAGAGAGGTGGACTAGCCGAGTCTCCACCACGCCCGATTGATTGGCAAGTTGCCGTGTTAGTGGCTTGAGGCGGATGTAGAGACATATTTGCCCCCTTGCAAGCTCCTTTGTCGTTGTGCGACCAGCTTCTTTTAGTGCCCTCGTGAGCTGTGGTGCGATTCAGAGTTTGCTTGCCGTGGTTTTATCCATTTGTGGATTTCAATGGGCTAGTAGAGTGGAGCACTCTTTTGATTGGATGTTCCCGATGTGGAACTAGTTGTTGCCACCCGAGGTGTTGGCTCGAGCTTCATGAGAGCATCGAGTGAGATGCGAGGAGTTAGCTCGAGCTTTTGTTGAGCATCGAGTGGGATGCGTGGAGTAGGCCTTGGCATGTCTGTTGGTCGAGATGCCGAGATTAGGCCGCTCGAGTTCTTGGACTCTTGTGTTGAGTGCCATTGCCCCGTCACTTGGAGTGTGACCTTTCCTCGAGGGGGCATAAAGCTCGTTGTAGGCTGATTTGTGTTGTAAAGGATATTGTGCTGTTGGCACGTGCTTTGAGAGGAGGCCTAGTTTGAGGCCGCTTGGCTCTGTTGTGCAGTGTGGTTCCATGGCCGCCCAGTATAGCATCCTCGCTAGTCTTGTACCCATTTCCGAGGTTGCACCTGCTTGGTTGCATAAGAGATCTAGCTCGGTGGTAGTAGTCGAGGACTACAAGTATGAGGTTTTCGAGGGAAAGGAGGAGCTTTCCTTGGTCACCGAGAGTTGGGTGCAAAGGATGCTTTGTAGGTCATTAAGAGCTAGCGCGCTCGAGTTCTCGCGCCGTGTTGTGAGCCCGTGAGCCGCTTTGATGGTAGCATGATTCGGCTACCCTTTGAGTTACCCTAGTATAGGTAGTGTTGGCATTGAGGATGCGTGATGAATCCAAATGTTAGAGCCATGGGTTGGATGGCTGATCGGAGCGCGTTTAGTGAGCACATTGGCTTGAGGTTTGATTGCTTGGTATGGATTTGCTCTTGTAGAGTAAGTTGGCCAATGTGGCTTTTCGTGGTGAGTTGGCCCCAGAGGGTTTGGACTCTTGTTGCTCCCGGTTAGTAGTGGCTCTGCTTGGAGGCAAAAGTTGCCCTGTGTTAGAGCCCCCGATGGCATTGGATCTAGTTGGAGCCGCATACACGCCGTGTACTTTTGTGTAGCTCGTTCCGTGGTTTATGTTTGGAGAACCACGAAGGGTTCGTGTTGAGGAGCTAGTGCTCAGTCTTTGGGTTGTCAAGGCTTTGGTTCTTGGCAAGTGCCCCATCTTTGGTTTTAAGGATGCCTTGCTCATTGTCGGGTTGTTGTTTAAGCAAGTTTTGCTTGTTGGTCCTTAGCCTGGTCAGAGTTTAGTTGGATCTGATCAAGAGCGGTGGTAGTAGGCGCGTAGTTTCTGATTGTTATGGTTGAGAGAGCTGTTCGGATCCTTGCCTTGGGCAGAAGGTTTATGGAGGCTAGTTGGTGCTTGGTGTGGACCAAGTTTTGGTTCTCTTGATGTTTCAAGAGCTAGCTCGGTTCGAGCCAGAGGGCGTTGCCCTGAGGATTTGTTCCTAGTCAGGTTGTTTTGGGAGTTGACCCCTCCCTCGGCAGTCGAGTAAGTTATGCTAGTTCTGGTTGGTGGTCCAATCGGTTGAGGTTTCCCCTTGGGTGTTGCTTCCAAGAGAGTTGGTTGTTGTTGCCCTTGGGTTTGAGCTAGTCAGCGAGCGTGTGTGTAGTTCGCTGCCCTTCAGAGTTTGCTTGCTGGAAAATCGCCCCCGCTTGAGGAGTCGGCGTAGCTTCCGAGCCGTGTAGTTGATCGAGTAGCGCAGTGGTTTAGCCCAAATGAGAGGGTCCTCGCATGGTGTTGTTAGCAAGCGAAGTTGTTTGTCCTCGCAAGAGCGGTGGCCACCAGTTTAAGAGTTGAGTTTTTGCTAGTGAGTTGTTGGTTCTTTGGGGTTTGAAGAGCCCCTAGTTTCTATGGTGGTTGAGTTGCACCATGGATGCCAGCCTCGAGTGTTATCTTTGGAGATAGCCTCGTCGGTCCGTTTTCCTTGCGATGTTCCGTGTGTGGAGTTTCTAGTCGCAAGATGAGTTAGGCCTTGGCTAAAAGGAGGAAGTCCTTTGAGTAGCCAGTTGGACTTAAGAGTTGAGTGGTAGCTTGGAGGCGAGCTTTACTCGCGATGAGCTTGAGTTGAGTTTCTGCTGAGCAAGTCCTTCCCGGGCTTTGCTTCTTGTTGTTGTGCTTTCGCAGTTGGCGTTAGCTGAGCCTCAGTGGAGTGAGTTGGCACATAGGTGCCGTGGCATTGGTTGGTTAGCCTTTGGGCTGTTCTCTCTCAAAGTCATTGTGTTCTTTGGTAGCCCTGTGAGGGTTTGGTCCTTGCTGCCGAGATTTCCATGAGAGGAGCGTTGGTTGTTTCCTTGCCTGGCAAAGTTCCCTTTGGCCAGTTGCTAGTAGATTTTCATGGAAAAGTTTGTGTTCGGCCGTTGAGAGGCTCCAGTTTGTTGGCTAGGCCGAGTGGAGCTTGTGCCTGGTTTTGGCCATTTAGGGTTGGCCGTAGCTGAAGTTTTAGCTCGTGCAAGTGGTGTTAGCCGTCGGGTGTACCAGGATGGTGCCCCTTGCCTTTGGTTTTCTCCTTAAGGCGATTGCTTAAGTGTTGTAAGCTTGTGCCTGTCGGAAAAATTTGCCTGGTGGATCAATCGCCAGTTGGTGGTTCGATTGTTTTTCGTTAAGGCTTTAGGCAAGCTTTGTGGTTCGCTGGTCTCTTGTGAAGCAGGAGTAGGCTGTTTGGTTTCTGGAACCTGAGAGGTTCAGTTGTTTGGCCAGCATAGTGTAGAGTTAAGGCTGTTTGTTAACAGTTGTGAGTTTCAGAGAAGTTACGCCAGTGAGTGGCGTTGTGTTTTGGAGCTTGTGCCAGTCTGCGAGTTTGCTGAGAGTAACACCGTAGAGAGGTGTTCCGAGTTGGATTAGCAGGGTTTGTATGAGCCCCTGGTTTGTAGGCCTTCTGAGATCCTTGAGCGGATCGGAGCAGTGGTTAGCTTTGCCCAGTCTTTGTAGAGCTAGTCTTTGGCAGAATGGTTAGCTTTGTGGCTTTGAGCCTTTGAGAACCCAAGAGGGTTTGGTTTTCGTAGAGGGCTAGTGTTGTATTAGCCGAGAAGTTCAGTTGGCTAGGAATCAGTGGAGTATTCCTAGAGCCGTTTCGTCTTAGAACTTTCGAGGACGAAAGTCTTATCAGGAGGGAGTATTGTAACGGCCCAGTTTTCTATCCCGCTTTCGAGAGAGCTTCCTGCCTGATTCAGTGGTTCGGTTGGGCCAAAGCTCGCTTTGTCCCTTAGGGGCATTTTGGTCTTTTGCTCCTCGGGCAGGATTTATGGATTTTCAGGCTTCGAGGCACTCCGCTTTTGTTGAGGCTTGTTTGTTGTGGGCTGCGAGTCCCGAGATGTTTGGGCTTTTCGTTTGGGAGTTCGGTTGTGATTTGGGTTTTGGGCAAAATGATGGTTGTTTGGGTGTTTCCTTCGGGATTCGAGCCGAGCCTTTAGTATTGGTTTGGGAGATTGATTTCATTGAGTTTGTTGTTTGGAAAGGTTGCTTCAGTTGGGTCTCGAAGGAGGAAGCCGGGAAATGAGATTTCAGGATTTTAAGGATTTTTGAAAAAATTGGAAAATGGATAAATTGGATTTATTTGGATAAGGTTGGAATTTAAATAAAAGGAAAAAAGAAAAGAAAAAAAAGGAAAAAATCCATTTTTTTCCCCCATTTTCCCCTTTCTCTCTCCTCCAACCCGAGCCCCCCCTTGGCCCTCCTCCCTGCCCGAGAGCCCCAGCTCGCCCCCGCCCCCCACCCGAGCCTCGGCCCTAAGCTCGCCCCCGCCTCGCCTGCAGGCGCGTCGAACCTCGCTCTGCTCGCCCAAGCCCGCGTCGCCCGTGATCCGCCTCGCCCAGTCCGTGTCGCCGCCTGCGAGATCAGCGCCGAGCCAAGCGCCAAGCGCGCCGCCGCCAGCCTCGCCTGATGTCGTGCGGTCGAGCGCCCCAAGCCCGTCGCGTCCCTGTAGCACCTCGTGTCGCTCGCGCCCGTGCGCGCCGTCCCCTGTGCTTGTTGAGCTCGCGCCCGCGCGCCGCTCACCCTCGCCTCGTCCCAGCTCGCCCGCGCGCAGCTCCGAGCTCTGCGCGCTGCGCTGCGCGCCACCGCGCCCGACTGCGCCCGGCCACCACCTACCCGCCTGCGCGACGACTGCTTGTGTGTTTGGTTTGGCCCGAGCCTTGTGGCTTCTCGGATGGTATTTCCCAGTCTTTTCTTCGTTGGGCCTTTTTGATTTGTTGGTCTTTGGTTGTTGATTTATTGGGTCGTTTATGTATTTGATTTGGGTGCTTTGTTTGATGTTCAAGCTGTTCGGGATCGTCTAGAGGCTCGAGGATTCGCTCGTAGATTTATTATAATTATTGTTTTCTGCTTGTCCCAAGTAAGGATTTCTTACCGTGGTTGTGTGGACCCTGCGATATATCTCGATATGCCTTGGTTGTTTGCTGATTGTTATGAGCATGTTAGAGATATATCAGTTGATTGAATTCTTGCTAGCATGTTTGCCTGATTTTACATGTTAGGGGCATGCTAGGTTTGTTCTGCCAGCATTCTTGTGATTCCTGCTTAAGTTGTAGTATCATGCTAGGTAATGTGATTTATGTCAGTCATTGCTTGCTAGCCGTGAATCATTGATTTTTTGCTCTGTACTCTTAGATAGAGTTGTAGGGTTTGTCATCATCCAGAGGTCGAGCGGACAAAACGTACTTTGTCCCTAGTAGCTCGTGCCGGGAGTAAAGTGTGCGTAACATAACGTATCTTGCTACCCCCGACCCGCCGGTTGTGGACTTAGCTACCCACTCCCGCCAAAGCCTAGTTTGTAGCTCGCTAGAGCGGAACCCCGCCAACGGTGTAAGCCTACCTTGGCCGGTTCTTAGCTTCGTGTCGGTGGATCAGCCGCATGATGAGCACCGAGGGCCTCGCCATCGTGATCGTGACACCGCTTCCAAGTCATAGGCATGCGTACCTGGCCCGCGTAGTTTGCCCTTATGCCCCCGCATTTACGCTAGTTTCAGAGAGCATGCGGTGTGCGCGCACACGCGTTAGTTGCCGGTTCGGAGAGCTCCCTCGGGCTAATGTTCGTGAGTGCACCATTCCTTCCAATTTAGAGCCGGACTTGGGTACTCTCCGATAGTCCGGATGTATAGCGAGGGTAAGAGGCCCTTGAGGACACCCATTGGGATTGGCTTTTGAGCTAATCAATTGGTCGAGGGAGAAAGACCCTCGAGGGTGTCAGACATCTTGGGATCGGTTTTTGAGCTGATCAAATGGCCGAAGGAGAAAGACCCTCGGAGATGTCCCGGGATTGGTTATGAGAACCAATCATTAGGCCGGAAGTAGGAGACTTCCGATGATTCCGGAAGTAGGAGACTTCCGATGATTCCAGATCTTTCCTTATGAGCTCGTTGAGCTATAATGCATGTTGATGGTCGTTTGCTTGCATGTTGAGGTGCTAGATGACGGATGTATCGTATTGTACCCCGGTTGGGGATTCTTACTGAGTATCTTTATACTCACCCTTATTTATCTTTCAGGTAACTTGGGACAACACCAGGATGGCTAGCGGAGGGAGCTGATTGATCATGGGGAGCCGCCAGACACTCACTCTTTTTATTGTTGCATTGTTTATTCAAAGATGTAGATGGACAGAGTCCTAGGGAACATTGTTTAAAAAGTTGTTTAAATTGTATTGTATATTTTGATAAATACTGGCCAGGATGTTTTACTTTGTTGGATGGTTTAAATGAAAACTGTGGTTTATGTTTTAAGGGTTCCCCCTTCTCATATGTTTGAAATGATTTTTAAATATGAGCACTAAACCGCTTGTTATCATATTTAACTTGCATGTTGAGTGAGAACCCCGGTTTAGGACCATGTTTTGGGTCGGGTTCGTCACACAATACTCCCTCCTTTTAAGAATTTCGTCCTCGAAAGTCCTAAGACGAAACAGCTCCAGGAAAACTCCACTGATCCAGCCAACTGAACTTCTCGGCCAAGACAACACTAGCCCTTCTTCGAAAACCAAACCCTCTTGGGTTCTCAAAGGCTCAAAGGCAGAATGCCATCCAGACTGCCACAACCTATCTCAACCAAGACTGGGCATACACTGAACTCCAAAGGGAATAGACGGCAAACCACGTCCTCAACTCGCACCAACTCTCAAAGGGTGCTACTCTCAGCAAACTCGAGGACTGGCCACAAGCTCTGAAACTCTACACTACGCACTGGCAAACTCCTCTGGGAGCTCACAGCTGTTAACAAACAGCCTCAACCCTACAACAAACTGGCCAAAGAAAACACTGCCAGGCGAGGAAACAACCAACATTCCTCTCAAGGAAATCTCGGGCTGCAAGGACTAAACCATCACGCAGCTCTCTGCGGCACAACACCTTGAGGAAAACAGCTCAACAGCTTACCAAACAAAGCCACGGCACCTCTGTGCCAACTCACTCAAACAAGGCTCCGCTATCGCCAATTGCGAACGCACAACAACTAGGAGCAAAGCCCGAGAAGGGCTTGGTCAGCAGAACTCAACCCAACTTATAACGAGCAACGCTCGCCTCCAAGCTACCACTCGAGGCTGACATCCAGGGAGCAACTCAACCACCACAGAGACTAGGGGGAAAGGGAAATCTTCAATCCCCAAAGAACCAACAACTTGCCAGAAACAACTCTTCTTGGTGGCCTCCGCTTCTGCGCGGGACAAACAACTTTTGCTTGCTAACTACACGAAGTAGGGACCCTCACGCTGGGCTGACCACTGCGCTACTCTGATCAACTACACAACTCAAGAGCTAAGCTGACACCTGCTAAACGGGAAACGATTTCCTAGCAAGCAAACTCCGAATGCGGCAACTCTCCACACACGCCACGACTTGCTCAAACCCAAGGCAACAACAACCAACTCTCTTGGAAGCAACACCCAAGGGAAATCTCAACCAATCGGACCACCAATCCGAAACTAACAGAACTTACACAACTGCCGAGGGAGGGGTCAACTCCCAAACTTCCTGACTAGGAACAAGACCTCAGGGCAACGCCCTCCAGCTAGAACCGAACTAGCTCTCGAAACAACAAGAGGACCAAAACTTGGCCAAGCACTCACAAGAGGCCAAACAACCCTTAATGCAGACTCTAGAACACCATCCAAGAGTCCACCTAACTGGACAAACAATTGCTTCCAAGCAGCCAACAAACTTTTCCCTCTTGCTAGCACCACTACCATCAACTCCAAGACTAAGGGAGTAACCTGATAACTCCCAGAAGGAACGACTCTTACAAGCAGACAACCGAAGGACAGAGAGTTCCACATACGTTCACTGTCTTGCTCCACTAGAGCAACAACATCTAAATCTCACGGGGCAACAACAGGGGTCCACCTCAGACTGAACCTCCCAATGCCAAACGGGGCAACTCAACATCCTGGAAACAGGAAAACAACCAACAGGGCACGAACCATTGGCCCCACGAGCAAAACTAATCTCTAGCAGCTCCAATCCACACCTTGGTCAACACCAAGCATCAACTTGCCACGCACCGAACCCAATCCGGACTTTACTCCAAACAAACACCGGCTTGCTAGTCTATCAAGATCGCCAAAGAACTCAACCGAGGCTACAAACTACACGGCTCCAAATTTGCCAACCAAACTCACTACAGGCTCGACCGAGCTCTCGAGAGGCTCTCCACAACCTAGGGTTTTTCGCAACCCTCGACACACACCTGTCGACAACGAGCTAACACCAACCGGGTGAGAACAGGCACAACTCTCTCCAAAGATCTCAACCATGCTGGCCAACTCCAATTCCTTGGGAACCAAGAGGACCCGAAACGCTACCGAATGCGTCGTCCTCCTACTCAAACATCAGCCACAACAAGGCTTCTACCCAAGGAAAGGATCCGAACAACTCTCTTAGCAAGGCGATCAGAAACTGTGCGGCTTTGCTACCACCGCACTTGTTCAGTTTCCAACTGAACTCCAACCGAAGGAACACCAAAAGTTCCATCTCCACACGATGCTCAAAGCTGAGGCAACCTTGCTTTACCAAAGCTTAATCATGCCACAACGAAATCACTTTATACCAAGCCTCTACCAAGGGTGCTTACCCATAAGGCATCCAAAACCTCTCACAAGGCATCAACTCATCTCGCCTCAAAAGCATCCAACTCGCCTTATAGGCATCCAGCTAATCTCATGAGCATCCAACTCAGGCTCCCTCTGCTGGACCAAACTCGCATCTACGATGCTCAACTCTCCTCAGATTAAGGCACTCGAAGGTAGTTGACCGCACTACCAACCACAAGGATCTCTTGGCCTTAACACTAGCGCGAGGCTCACGCGCACCAACACTTACCAACCGACAACCTGCTGGCTTACTCAACCTCCAGAAACACTAGGAAGAGGCTCTGGCTCCTCTCGAGCATCCTTTCGCTTGTAGTCCATCGAATACCACCGAACTAGCCCTCCGCACGACCTAAACAGTGCAACCGCCATAAATGAGATCCAAGGCTAAAGGAGTGCGTCTGAACTCCGGATGGCATAGAACCATCCGCTATGCCCATGCCAAACTCAAGCTCGGACTGACTTAGTGCCAAAGCGGCACACCAACCAATGCACCTCAAGTGCTACTACTACCAAATCCACATCTTACTACAGATGGGGCCAGCAAAGGTCACTACCTCAAGTGACAACAACTCAAGCTAGGCATACAAGGGCTCAAACTCAAATGGCCATGCCTATGGCATCTCATCAAACCGAAGGCTCACGGCCTACTCTTGCATCTCCACATGATGCTCAACAAAACTCTGGCCGGATCTATCAACATGCATCAGCTAGCTCCACTCTAGGAGCTCACCAAGGAAGAGTGCTCAACTCTACCAAACATCCGAGGAAATCTGGGTCATTAAACAACAAAGAAGCTTGCAAGGGGGCAAAGATGTCTCTACATCTGCCTCAAGCCACTAACACGACAACTTGCCAATCAATCGGGCGACTGGTGGAGACTCTACTAGTCCACCTCTCTCAAGGGACTTCCACCACCAATCTGCTGTACTAAATAAAGACAGAACGGCACACCTCGGCCTCTCGAAATGCAGGCATCCCAACACACGGATGCTAAACTCAAACTTGGCCAATCGCTTTACTACTAGCAGAGGGACTTTCTAAAACATCGAGCTCTACAGCATCCACTTGCCTAATCAAGCGCTCCATCATCGCCAACAATCTCATCAGCATAAACCTGCTGATCATGCCCTCTCGGGAACCTCCGGGGCTACAAGAGCTACTGGGGGGAAAATGCTGAAACAAACTCTGTCAGCTGGGCTATCTGTGCCCGGGACTCCTCACTACGCGCTACAAATTAAGTCTGTGTCTCCGCTCTCTGATAGCTAAAGACCTGCCATAAAATCTCTCATGGGTGGAGCACATTCTACTCAAGGAGTCTCACTCTGAGGCGTGCTAGCCTCCACCCCCTCCACTAGGCAACTCAACTGTCAGGGCCAAATCTGGCCTGCGGGCCTAACAACCCTGGACGCGGCCTCGACATCAACACGATCAGTCCAACTCCTCGGTCGGACATGCTAAGCGTCCTGCTCCTCTGATTGCGATCAACATACTGGCGATGTGCACAAAGCATCTCCACCCTTTCACTAAGGGAAAAACAGCAACTGGGCCACAAATGGCCTACGGGAGTCTAAGCTCTGCCTCCCTTGGGGACGACGTCCCAGGGGAATTCGAATCTACCTGGATACCTCAACAAGCTGCTATATAATGCTCACACTGCTGAAAGTTGGCATGATGGCTCTCTAAGCCCAAACCAACAACGAGTCAGAACCTGCTCGTCTCCGCTCCTCAACACTACACAAGGCATACACTAGATGAAAAGTATTGTAAATTCTTACCCCTTTCGTTAAAACAGTAAACTTAGGCGTACCTGATGACTGTCGGAGTGCTGATGATCATGGAAAAACGACCTACAACAAAAGGTCAGTCTACAGAATCTATGACTCTGAGCTCTGATACCAACCTGTAACGACCCAACCCGAATGGGGTTCTAAAATAGGCCGTTACCTCAATGCATGCATTCAAATCTACGGAAAATTTGCAAGATGGTGTTCGGATTCTAAGTAAAAACTAAAACATAAAACATCCATTTAAAAAGTTAACATAATTTCCTGAAACCTGTCCCTGTTTCCAAGCACCTATTCCAAGACAAATACTTTTACAAAACTTACTCTGATAAGAGATTTATTTAAAACATACAAGCTTTACAATAGTTACAACAATGCTAGAATCCGGAAATACATTCAGAAAACACCCTAGGGCTCCGTGCCCAACTACATGCATTCATAGGACATTTAAATCATAAACATAAAACTCAGAGTTGAACAACGGGTTTCCATGATCACAGCTCCTCCTCCAGCCATCCTGTCTCTCACCATGGTTACCTGTGGAAAAACCACAAAAATAAGGGTGAGTAACGAATTACTCAGTAAGAATCCCCAACCGGGGTACAATACGATATACATGGTCATCTAGCAGAAAGATATGCAAGCTATGAATATAAACACAGAATAGAGCACATAGCTTAGCCCACACTTGGGCCTCGGATGCCAACTCAGGGTCTTAGTCCGGATATAACTCACCACACAATACGGCCTATACGAGAAACAAGTCCCTGCCTCAGCCTGTCTACTATCGATGAAAGGTGCACTGGCTCAAGATCCCGAGGAGCTTTACCGGTCGGTGCTATAATGAGCGTTCGCGCGCACCGCGTGCTACTGCAGACTATGGGGGGTGCCGGGTCTAGTGGCAAGCTACCCATGTCCAGTCACCACGCCTAACTAAATGTCTGGATCGGTGTCACTGACATAGGGGTGTGAGACCTAGACACGTGAACTATGTCAGCCTGAACCACCGCACCTGAGGCTAAGGCACAGGTCGTGGTAGGCTTACACCAGGAAACCGTCCTTGCCCTATCAGGGGGCAACTCAAGGGCTACCGCCGAAACACGCTGAGGACGTGCCGGCTGTCGGGGACAAGGCAATGCCATGTCATCATCCCGACCGTTGGGGCATTTAACAGTCTGCCACCCTCACCCAAGATTGCGGGGCCCTCCGTTAGGGTTAGCTAGTCCCTAACGGGATCAAGGACGGAGCACCATCTCGTACGTCCCTGTCGGGGATGCAAGGTTCATTATGCACCCTGCCTGGATGATGCTATCTACCTGAACTCTAACCTGTCATAGCAATCAGCAATCACATAATATATCGCAGGGCCCACACAACTTCGGTAAGAAATCCTTACTTGGTCGGAAGGCAAAAACACACAACACACCTAACTGCGATCGAACCCGAGCAACCTATAGCGAGCCAAACAAACACATCAATAATCATAAAAATAGGCCTGAATACAATAAAATAAACAGGGCTCGGCTCGGGAGCAACTCACGAGTCGCGGCTGACACGCGAACGAGTCGGGTGCACGGGCGAGGCAGCTAAAGAGGTTGGTTGGGCGCGCTGGGGCGCAGAGCTGGGCGCCGGGCTGCGCGCCGACGGGTGCTAGCTCGGCAGAGCGACGGCGCGCGCCGCGGCTTGGCACAGGGAATAGCGTGCGGGCGCGAGCTCAACAAGCAACAGGGACGCTCGCGGGCGACGCGATGCGACGGGCTCGGGGCCCTCGGCCGCACGCAGATCGCGTCTGGGCGGGCGATGCGACATCGCGGCGCGGTTCGCACAATCTTGGCGCACTGGGCAACACGAACCAAGGCGAGGTCGGGCGACGCTGGCCTGGGCGACACTGTGCCACGCGAGCAAGGCTCGGCAAGCTGGGCGAGGCGACCTGACTGGGGCGAGGCGAGCAAGGGCTGGGCTAGCTCGGGCTGGGGCTTGGGCGAGCAGGCTGGGCGGCCAAGGGCTGGCTCGGGCTAGGTGGGGGCTCGGGGAGAGAGAGAGAGAGAGAGAGAGAGAGAGAGAGAGAGGGAGAGAGAATTGGGAATTTTGAAAAGAAAAGGAAAAATAAAAGATAAAATGGGAAAAAGGGAATAAATGGGATTTTTTATCCATTTTCCATCCTTATCCACTTTTTATCCAAATTAAAACCTTAAAATCCCATTTCCCGGCTTCCTCCTTCGAGACCCGACTGAAGCGACCTCTTCCAATAAAGAAAACTCACTTAAATCCAACTCCCAAATCGACACTAAGGGCCTGGGCTCGAATACCAAAGGAAGGACACAACCAACCATCACTTTGCCAAAGCCCAAACCACAACCGAGCATCCAACCGACTAGCCCAAACACCTCGGGACTCGCAGCCCACAACAAACAAGCCTCGACAAAGGCAGGAGCTACCTCGAGGCCCTGAAAACCACAAATCCGGCCTGGGGAGCCAAAAGACCAAAATACCCCCAAGGGTCAAAACCGCTCTAATGACCCAACCAAACAACTGAATCTTGACCCGAAGGCACCTCGAAAATTGGAATAGGAAACTGGGCTGTTACAGCACCTATCACTAAACATGATGATAAACATAAACAAGCATACAAACAACAATCACATATTATATCGTAGGGCCCACACAACTCCGGTAAGATATCCTTACCTTGGTCGGGAGGCAACTACACACAAAGATCCTAGGCTGCGATCGAACACGAGCTAGCTAACGAGAACCTAACAAGCACAACAATTATCACAATCCATAGGCTTAAATAATAAATCAAACAGGGCTCAGCTCGGGAGCAACTCACACGGCACGACTGACGTGCGGACGGACAGGCTGCACGGTCGTGGTTGCTGCTGGGCGGCAAGGGGCTGCGCGCTGGGCTTGCTGGCACGGCGCTAGGCTGCACGGCTGAGCGTCCTGGCACGGTGCTAGGGCGCAGAGCTGCGCGCGGATGAGCCGCAGCGACGCGCTGACACGCCGGGCGGGACGAGCGACGAGCGTCGGCGTCGCATGGCGCTGCGGCTGCGCGCGACTAGGCGCGACGGCGGCGACGAGATCTGGCCGTGGACGACAGTCGGGCGCGCATGGCTAGGGGCTCGCGGCGATGCGCAACAACGCGATGGGTGTTTGGGTCGCGGCAGCGACGCGATGGCGGGCGCTCGCAGGGCTGCCGACGCCGCTTTGCTTGCCGTGGTCAGCTGGGTGATGGGTCAAGGCGATGTAGGGCCGGCTGGCCGGGCCACGGTCATGCTGCTTGGGCGATGGGGCTGCTGGCGCTGTTGCTTGGGCGATGGGGGGTGTGTCAGCTGGCATGGGGAATGTGGTGAAGGAGAGAAAATAGAGTTAGGTTTTTGGGAAAAAAGGGATGAAAGACCTATTTTGAAACAACTCTCCTAAGCCATGGATTTTAAGGTAACACAAAAGCTAGAAAGGTGAGGCACAAAAACACCAAGTGGCTCACTTGGCAAGGCTCTCATCTAGCACACAAGGCTAATTTTATTTTTGAACCTCCCAACACCAGAACTCAACCAAAATGCAACCACAATCTGAAAACAACCCTCCAAGACTAAACAACAGCTGAGAAACAGAAACGGCCCTGACGGCCCGACCAAATTACCAAAATACTCCTAGGGCAAACCTGGAAGACCGGGATGAAAACCTGGGCCATTACAATATTCGCTACTTTTTATGACTTTCGTCCTCGAAAGTCCTTAAGACTGAAACAGCCAGGATACTGCAATCTCATCTCGTCCTCCCCGCTCACGAGCGGCTTCCTCTGAACTCTGACTCCTCCACTGAACTTTTACCTAACGGATCCCCCGATTACGCATCGCCTTCGTCTCAATGGCAAAAATCCTCTCAGGCTTCACCTCGAAGCACAAATCCTCATTCAGCTAAGAAAAACTCAAAGTCCACAATGAACGACGGGTCCGACACATACTGCCTCAACATCGATACATGAAAACATTGTGCATAGCTGACAATGACAGGGAAAAACTAACCGATATGCAACTCTACCAATCCTCTCGAGAATCTCAAATGGTCCAACAAACAGGGACTCCACTTCCCTCGCTTACCAAACCTTAACACACCTCGCATCGGTGCAATCTTAAAAACACGCACTGTCCAACCTCAAACTCTAAATCTCGACGCCGTACATCGGCGTGACTTTTCTGCCTGCTCTGAGCTGTCAACATATGAGCTCTAAACTCCTGCACATCACTGTTGGTCAACTACAGCAACTCAGGACCCAAAACAAAACTGACGGCCACCAAGCTTTTCCCAGAACACTAGAAACCTGCAACATTTACCATGCAACGCCTCAACGAAACCACGTGAACTGACAGCTGGGAACTGCTACCCAAGGCAACCTCATAAAAATCAACACTGATCCCCCGCTGCCTAACCACGAAAACACCAACTCGCAACAAGTTCTGAAAGATCTGGCTCACCTCTCTCAAAAGGCCATCGATACGGGGGTGAAAACACTACATGAACTGCACTCGGCTCATAAGCCTCTTAATAACGCTCTCCAGAACCACGGTTCTTCAACGCACTTCCTAGAATAACCTTTGTTGCCACACCCTGGTGCCAACAACTCTAGCCTGAAACTGCCATGCCACTACTCCACAGTAATGACATCTCCACCTGGGACGAGGTGCAAGCTCTAGCTACTACAACTAATCCGCCAAACATCCGAACTCACACAACAACCTCAACCAGCTGTCGGCTTCCACACGGAATCCTACAAACCAACAACTTGAGTGCTACGAACTCGGTAGCCTACCCAACCGCACAATGCATAACCACGCCATTCCACTTTACTCTAGCTCGACCTAGGTCACTGACTGGAAAAGTCAACCTGCTATCAACAGGGCCCCAGAGGGCTTCCTCCACTAAACTACCTCCATGCAAGCAACGGAACGAAGCTCGCCTAAAAAAAGAAACACAACTCACAAGTCCAAACGACAACCCAAATAGGCTTTTACCTTCTAGCTTAAGCTTATTGCACCTTCCTACCGAAACTTCATAAACGGAACGCCACTACTCGGTTAACACCAACTACCAAGAACAAGAATACCAACAATGGCTGGCAGAGCACAAGCTACACTAACCAGCAAGGATCCCTCAAAGGTCAAGACCCTAGACCAGCCACAGTGGTGCAACCTCATCCACAACTGCTACAAAGGGTTCCTCAACTACAAAGGTGCAACAACTCCCAGGCCAAACACACAAAGAACCTTAACAGACTAGGCCAAACACTCATAGGAGGCAGAACAACCCTTACTGCAACTTCCAGAACACCACTCACGAGTCTGCTTAACTGGACAAACAACTGCTTTCAGGCGGCCAACAGACTTTCCCTCTTCCTAGCACCACTACCACCAACTCTAAGACCAAAGGAGTAACCTAACAACTCCCAAGAAGAAACAGTTCTTTACAAGCGGACATCCGAAGGACAGAGAGCTCCACACACTCTCGCTATCTTGCTCAGCTAAAGAAACAACATCTAAGTCTCAAGGGGGCAACAACAAGGGGGTCCCACCACAGACTGAACAGCCAACCACAAACTGGAAAAGACTCACCTCCAAACTCCAAAGGAGGGGCAGCTTCTAAAACTCCGGAACAGGAAAACATCCGACAGGGCAAGAACCACTTGCCTCACGAGCAAGGCTAACTTCTAGCAACTCAAAAACCACACCTTGGTCAACACTAAGCACCAACTTGCCATCACACCAGAACCAATCCGGACTCAACTTCAAACAAACTCTAGCTTGCTAGCCTACCAAAACTACCAGCAACCCTCCCGAGGCCTACCACCTACACGACTCCGGCTTGCCAACTGAAACTCACTACCTGGGTCTGACTCAGCTCTGGTGAGGCTCTCCACAACTAGGGTTTCTTCGGCAACCCTCAAACACACACTGTCGTCAAACGGTCTAACAGCCAACTGCCTGAACAAACAACTCCTTTTTCCAGCATTATAACTATGTTGGCCTACTCCGAACCTCGAAACCAAAAAGACTAGAAACGCTTCAGAATGTGTCATCCTCCGACTCAAAGCATTAGCCACATCGTAGCTTCCACCCAGGGTAAGGATTCTGAACAACACCCTTAGAAACTACGGTCAGAGACTACGTGACTTCACTACAATCCACCAATTGTTCAGTACCACCTGAACTCCAACCCTGAGCACAAGAGGTTTCTCCAACCAAGCTTAGGTTCAACTTAAGAAAACTTGCCTAAGCAACAACCCGACTACGAGCACGGTATCCTTACAACCTCAACTAAAGCCTTACAACATCCACCTGGAGTCCAACTTCTCCAAGAACTGAGCACCAGTTCTCTAATGCAAACCCTACATAGTTCTGAAACTCTCGCCACCAGAACGAACTACACAGAAACACACTTATGTGCACAACTCCCAACCTTCCTTTCGAGATCCAAGACTAATAGGCGCTTTCTAAAAAGGCAACAACTAACTTCCGGCAGGGATGCAATCAACCAAAGGAACACCAAAAGTTCCATCTCCACGCGATACTCGAAGCTGTGGCAACCTTGCTCTACTAAAGCATAACAATGCCAAACCGAACTTACCTCATACCAACGCCTCTACCAAGTGTGCTTACACATAAGGCGTCCAACTCCTCTCATAAGGCATCCAACTCATCTCATAGGCATCCAACTCGTCTCATAGGCATCCAACTCATCTCATAGGCATCCAACTCATCGCCCCTCTACTGGACCACACTCGCATCTACGATGCTCAACTCTCCTCAGATTTAGGCACTCGAAGGTAGTTGACCGCACTACCAACCACATAGATCTCTTGGCCCTAGCACTAGCGTGAGACTCACACGCGCTAACACTTATCAACCTCAACCTGCTGACGCACTCATTCCCCGGTAACACTGGAAAGAGGCTCCTGCTCCTCTCGAACATCCTTTCGCTTGTAGTCCTTCGACTACCACTGAACTAGCCCTCTTGCGCGACCTAAACAACTGCCATAAACGGATAAAGGCTAAAGGAATGCTGAACTCCAGACGAGTTATAGAACCATCTGTTCTACTCGTGCCAAACTCAGGCCTGAACTAGACTTGGTGCCCAAACGGCACACCAACCAAAGCACCTCAAGTGCCACAACCACCCATTCCACATCTTACTACAAATGGGGCCAGCAAGGTCACAACCTCAAGTGACAAAAATTCTGGCTAGGCATACAAGGGCTCAAAACTCAAACAACCCTGCCTACGGCATCTCATCTAACTGAAATCTCACGGCCTACTCTTGCATCTCCACATGATGCTCAACAAAACTCTGACAGGCTCTCTCAACATGCAGCAGCTAGCTCCACTCTAGGAGCTCACCATGAGAAGAGTGCTCCACTCTACTAGACAACTGGGGAAACCACCAACGGATCAAGTCCGATGGGTACATCGCTCACGCACTCCTTAACCACGTGGGTTCCGACTTTCATCGGGCCGCAAAACAACAACAATTTACAAGAGAACAAAGATGTCTCTGCATCCTCCTCTAAGGCTACTAACTCTGCAGCCACTCTCTAGGCAACCAAACAATCTGCTAAGGTTCAAGATCAACACTTGAACTACCCAGGCTAGTCCACACTGGAACCTGCTCCACTAGCAACAACATGAGCAAAGCCAAAGATACTCCGCTCCTGGAGCGGTACTCCGAGGCAAAACACCTCTACCCTCTTTCAGGGAAAAAGCTAACACTGGGCCACAAGTGGCCTACGAGAGTCTAATCTCTACTTCCCCCCTGGACGATGTCCCTGCGGTATCTGAATCTATCTGGATACCCTGACTAGCTACTATCATACTCCTTACACTGCAGATAGTTGGCATGATGGTGCTCTGGACCCAAACCAACAACGAGTCAGAACCTGCTCGTCTCCGCTCCACAACACTAAACAAGGCATACACTAGATGAAAAGTATTGTAAATTCTTAACCCTTTCTAAAATTGTAAACTTAGGCGTACCTGATGACTGTCGAAGTGCTGATGATCATGGAAAAATGACCTACAACAAAAAGTCAGTCTACAGAATCTATGACTCTGAGCTCTGATACCAACTGTAAAGACCCAACCCGAATGGGGTCCTAAACTAGGCCTTTAGCTCAATGCATGCTTTTAAAATTTAACAACACGATGCAGAATTGTATTCTAGATTCTGAATTAAAACAAAAAACATACAACATCTGTTTTAAAAGACAAACATTTAATTCCTGAAACCTGTCCCTGTTTCCAAGCACCTGTTCCAAGCCAAATACATTTCCAAAATATACTCTGATAAGAGATTTATTCAAACATTCAAAACTTCAAACGATTTACAGCAGTGTTAGAATCCAGAAACAATCAGAAAACATCCTAAGGGCTCTGTGCCCGACTACATGCATTCAGAGGACAATAAAATATAAAACATTAAAGACTCAGAGTTTAATCAGATGGTTTCCATGATCACAGCTCCTCCTTCAGCCATCCTGTCTCGCATCATGATTACCTGTGGAAAACCACAAAATAAGGGTGAGTAACGAATTACTCAATAAGAATCCCCAACCGGGGTACAATACGATATAAATGGTCATCTAGCAGAAAGGTATGCAAGCTATGAATATAAACACAGAAGAGAGCACATAGCTTAAATCCACACATAAACCTCGGATGCCATCTCAGGGTCTTACTCCGGAAAATCTACCACACGATACGATCCTATACGAGAAACAAGTCTCGGCCTCAGCCTGTCTACTGTCGATACGAAAGGTGCACTGAACTCACGATCCCGAGGAGCTCTCCAGTCGGAGCTATAATGAGCGTGTGCGCGCACTGCATGCTGCTGCAAACCAGGGGGTGCTGGGTCTAGTGGCAAGCTGCCCTGGTCCAGTACTCATGCCTAACTAATCTCTGGATCGGTGTCACTGACATAGGGGTGTGAGACTTGGACATGTGAACTATGTCAGCCTGTACCACTGCACCTGAGGCTAAGGAACCGGTCGCAGTAGGCTTACACCAGGAAGCGGTCCTTGCCCTAACAGGTGGCAATCAAGGGCTACTGCCGAACACGCTGAGGACGTGCCGACTGTCGGGGACAAGGCAATGCCTTGTCATCATCCCGACCGTTGGGGCATTTAACAGTCTGCCACCCTCACCCAAGATTGCAAAGGGCTGCCGTTAGGGTTAGCTAAACCCTAACGACGGATCAGGGATGGAGTACTGCCTCGTACGTCCCTGCCACGGATGCAAGTCACGTTATGCATCCTCGCCCAGATGATGCTACCTATCATAATTCTAACTATAACAGATACAACAAACAATCCAATACTTGCTCAGCAGAGGCAATGAACCTAGCATGATACTATGAAGCAAGAACAGATAACGAGCATGCCGAATGCGTAACAACCTAGCATGGAACTAACATGAGAACAACACGAGAATCATGCCACGAATTCGAATGCAGCACTTATCACTAAACATGCCGATAAACATAAACAAGCATACAAACAGCAATCACATATTATATCGCAGGGCCCACACAACTCCGGTAAGAAATCCTTACCTTTGTTGGGAGGCAACTACACACAAAGATTCTAGGCTGCGATCGAACCCGAGCTAGCTAACGAGAACCTAACAAGCACAAAAATTATCACAATCCATAGGCTTAAATAATAAATCAAACAGGGCACAGCTCGGGAGCAACTCACACGGCACGGCTGACGTGCGAACGGACAGGCTGCACGGTCGTGGCTTCTGCTGGGCGGTAGGGGGCTGCGCGCTGGGTGTGCTGGCAAGGCGCTGGGGCGCAGAGCTGCGCGCGGACGAGCCGAGCGATGAGGCACTGGTGACGGGCGTGCGGGCGAGCTGAAGCAGAAGGGCAACTAGGCGTCTTGGCGCGCTGGCTGCGCCGCGGCGGATCGAGCGCGCGGCCGTTTCAAGGACAACAAGCGATCTAGGCCGTGGACGACAGCCCGGGCGCCGCGGCGGGGCCTTGGCGATGCGATGGGCGTCTGGGGTGCGAAGCAGGCTAGGTGATGGGCGTCTGCAGGGGCTGGCCGACGCTGCTGCTGGCTAGGGCTGCTGGCGCGATGGGCTGGGCGACGGGCATGCTGCTTGGGCGATTGGGCTGCTGACGCTGCAGCTTCGGTGATGGGGCTGCTGGCAATGTTGCTTGGGCGATGGGGGGTGAGTCGGCTGGCATGGGGGATGTGGTGAAGAAGGAGAGAAAAGAGAGTTACGTTTTTGGGAAAAAAGGGATGAAAGACCTATTTTGAACCAACTCTCCTAAGCCATGGATTTTAAGGTAACATAAAAGCTAGCAAGGTAAGACACAAAAACACCAAGTGGCTCACTTGGCAAGGCTCTCCTCTAGCACACAAGGCCACCTTGGCTCAAACCCCGGCTGCTGCAACTTTAAATCCAAACCCAACTTTCATTTTATGTTTGAACCTCCCAACACCCGAACTCAACCAAAATGCAACCACAATCTGAAAACAACCCTCCAAGACTAAACAACAGCTGAGAAACAGAAACGACCCTGACGGCCCGACCAAATTACCAAAATACCCCTAGGGCAAACCTGGAAGACCGGGATGAAAACCTGGGGCGTTACACTCGGTTTGCTTAGGACTAGCCCAGTGTGTTGCTATCCTCTATTAGCCCAGTGTGCTGCTAACAGGTATGAACAGGACTTACCTGAGTGACAGTCGAGTTGCGTGCTGGCTCGATTATTCTAGGACTAGCCTAGTGTGTGCTGACTAGTTTTCAGGATTGGCTCAGTGTGTTGCTGATCTCGGGCTAGCCCAGAGTGTTGCTGCTCGTGTTGCTCAGAACTAGCCTAGTGTGTTGTTGTCCCCTGTTAGCCCAGTGTGTTGCTAATCAGGTATGAGCAGGATTGCCCAGTGTGTTGCAGTCCAAGACTAGCCCAGTGTGTTTCTGTCCTTAGTTAGCCAATTTGTGCTAACCATTGTTTGCTAAACTCATATAGCATCTGAGATTACTTAACTGTTTCTCCTAGTTGTTAGCCTAGTGTGTGCTAACCTTGTCTGGCTTTGAGCTTAGACTCTTAATGTTGTTCATCCTGCTATTTGTACTGTTAAGACTGCCAGGTTATTGTTTAATGCCTGTATGCTAGGATGCTAGAGGAGTTTTTGTGCGTATTTTACCCCGGTTGGGGAATCCTTACTGAGTGCAATTGTATTCACCCTTTCTGTGGTTTTTCCACCAGGTAACTTGGCACAACATCGAGGTGGCTAGAGGAGGAGCTGGATGATCATGGGAAAGGTCGCTGCATAGTCTTGTGTCATTCACATTCTAGTTTAAGAAGTGTCTTTTGGAACTTGTAATGCTTTCAATGGGATTTTGTAATTGTTTGTTTAACTCTGGCCAGCGGCTTATGTTGTTTTACTGATTTCATAACTATACTTTAAAAATGTTTAAATTTGAATTCATTATAAAAGATGTGTAACTTTCCAGCCTATTACCAGTATTTGAAATTGTATTTTTCAGTGAAGACTATTTAGGACCATTTAGTGTCGGGTCTTTACAGTTGCGGCTGCAACATTTTAAATTGGAGTTTAGGAATAAACGTGAAACTATTACATACTTAGCGCGGTTTTTAAATACATTTAGTCGCACACAATCTAGGCTAAGTGCTGAACGAAAGCGGAATCATTAGTTTTTAAATGTAGTATGATAGATTCTCTTACCACATATTTCTTGCTATCGCATTGCTGCTACACTCACAAGTATCGTAGTTTAGCCTTAAATTATTAAAACTGTTTTATCGTTAGTATTTCTTTTTCTTGCAAAAACCCAAAATCTTATCAACAACATCCATTCATGCTATTTACTTTTTTGAATTCTAAACACTACCTCAAATAATTTTCCAATCCCTGTGGAGAACGATAATTTACTTATTACTTGCTACAGACCACGTATACTTCCGTGTAGTGGGATCAATTCACGCTAATCATAACCATGTTTGTAACACAGGTCCTAGCATCCTTCCAGGACGCCCCTAGTCAAGCGCTGAACATCCTCATTCCAGTAATGCTTAAGTATTTGCCCATTGACTGCAAAATCATTTCCATTTGCCTCGTTTTTTATCCAGATTGATCCGTCTGATTTTACCTGCTTAAAACGAAATGGTCCAGACCACTTGGATCTGAGCTTTCCTGGAAATAAATGAAGTCTAGAGTTAAATAACAAAACATATTGTCCAACCTTGAAAGTTTGAAGAGTCAGCCTTTGATCATGCCATTTTTTCATTTTTTCCTTATACAGTTTTTCATTTTCATATTAAAGGTGTCTATGCTCCTCCAAATCGAGCAATTTCATCATTCTAACAGCTCCTGTTTTCTGGATATCAAGATTTAATTTCTTTAGCTCCCAGAAAGCCTTATGCTCTAGCTTGATCGATAAATGACATGCTTTCCCGTACACTATTCTGCAGGGCGACATGTTCAATGGCGTTTTCAACGCAGTTCGGTAAGCCCAAAGTGAATCATCAAATTGCATGGACCAATCCTTTCGGTTAGGTTCTAAAACTTTCTAAAGAATAATCTTAATCTTGTAGTTTGAGATTTTAGCTTGTCCATTTTGCTGCGAATGATAAGGGGTGGCAATGCGAAGCTTGATATTATACTTCTACAACATGCGAGACATTGCTCTGTTCATGAAATGTGTGCCCTCATCACTTATTAGTGTTCGCGGGGTCCCAAACCTTGTGAAAAATGTTCCTATGAAAGAATCTAATGACTGTTTTAGCATTATTTGAAGGTGTTGTGACTGCTTCAATCCATTTTGACTCATAATCAACCGCTACCACGATATACATATTTTCGTGCGAAGGGGGAAATGAGCCTATGAAATCAATTCCTCAGACGTCGAATAATTGGACCTCCAAAATTGAATTCAACGACATTTCATCCTTTTTCTCTATGTTTCCTTTCCTTTGGCACTTATCACAGGTCTTTGCATAGTGATGCACATCCTTAAATATGCTTGGCTAGAAATAGCTATATTGAAATTTTTTTGTTGTAGTGCGTATTCCTTCAAAATGTCCTCCATACGGTGATGTGTGGCACGACTCTATTATTGCATTTTGCTCATGTTCCTATACACATAGATGTATTATTCTATCAACACATTGCTCATAGAGAAATGGTTCATCCCAGAAATAAAATCGCGTGTTTTGGAAAAATCGCTTTGCTTGTTGTCTTGTAAGATCTGTTGGGATGACATGGCTTGCCAGGTAGTTAGCAAAATCGAAAAACCAAGGGGCATTCTTCTTTTTGACCAAGTTGAGTGCAAATACTTGTTCATCCAGGAATTTTTTGGATATGTTGAGCATTATTGCATCAAGTTGCCTATTCTCTAGTCGGGATAGATGGTCTGCTACAACATTCTCGCAACCTTTCTTATCCTTGATCTCTATATCAAACACTTTTAGAAGCATAATCCATTTGATCAGTCTTGGTTTTACATTATCCTTGCTCATCAGATATCTTATAGTAGCATGGTCGGTGAACACAATCACCTTGGATCCTATTAAGTAAGAGCATAATTTTTAAACCACTGTTAAAAACTCCTTCTAAGTAGTTGTATAGTTTTGCTGTGCTTCAGTTAAAGTCTTGTTGGCATAGTAGATGAGATGGATGAGCTTTTCTCCCTTATGACCTAAAATAGCTCCTATCACATAGTCACTGGTGTCACACATTAGCTCAAATGGCTTTTTCCACTCAGGCGATATCATGATAGGTGCAGTAGTTAGAGCCCTTTCAATTGTCCAAACACTTGGAAATAACGCGAGTCAAAATTAAAGGGACGATCAGCTTCTAAAAGCTCGCACATAGGTTTTGATATTTTCGAAAGGTCTTTAATAAAGCGCCTATAAAATCCAGCATGGCCTAAGAAACTGCGCACACCCTTCACATTCCTTGGTGGCTCCAACTTTGCTATTGCTTCAATTTTTTCTTGATCAATTTCCATTCCAACCTTAGAGATTTTATGATCGAGGAAAATTCCTTCACTTACCATGAAATGGAATTTTTCCCAATTAAGCACTAGGTGTGTTTCTTCACAGCGGTTGAGCACTTTTTCTAGATTTGCTAAGCAATTTGAAAAAATGTTCCCAAACACCATGAATTCATCCATAAATACTTCCATGATATCCTCGAGCATGTCAGAGAAAATAAACATCATACATATTTGAAATGTAGCGGGGGAATTACAGAGTCCGAATCACATTTTTTTGAAGGCGAACGTTCCATAAAGGCAGGTAAAAATGGTTTTCTTCTGATCCTTGGGCAACTGTGATCTGATTGTATCTTGAATATCCATCCAGAAAACAGTAATAATCCTTCCCTGCGATGTGGTCCAACATTTAGTCTATGTAAGGTAAATGAAAATGATATTTCTTTCTAGCTTTGTTCAGTTTGCGGTAGTCCATGCACACTCGCCATCCTGTAACTGTTCGTGTTGAAATTAACTTATTTTTCTTGTTGCGAATGACGGTGATGCCTCCTTTCTTGGGCACACATTGAATTGGACTGACCCACTAGCTATCTGATATGGGGTAGATGATCCCAACGTCAAGCCATTTCAAAATTTCCTTTTTCACTACCTCCTTCATGGTAGGGTTTAATCATCTTTGATGTTCCATTGAAGCCCTGACATTATCATTTAGAATGATCTTGTGAATACAAAATGTAGGACTAATGCCTGTTATATCCACCAGAGTCCATCCAATTGTCTTTGTGTGCTGCATGAGGAGTTCCACTAGTTGCTGCTCATGCTCTGATGTTAGTTGTGAGGATATGAAAACTGGTAATGTCTCGTTCTCTCCACGGTAGCATACTTTAGATTCTCAAGGAGAGGTTTTAACTCTAGCATTGGAGGTTCATCAGTTGAGGGGTGTTGTGGTGAGTTGACTCTTGTTCCCACATAAAGCGCTTCATAGTAATTCACTTTGTTTATTGCGTCCTCCAATGCATCATCCTACAAATCCTCTAATTCCTTTGCATTATCGACCATGGTTAGCATCTCCTTCTGTTGTTTGGTCATGACTGCTTCATTTAACAACACTTCCAATTGACTAATATTGAAAGAATCTTCCGTGTCAAGCTACCTCGTCGAATCGAATATGTTGAATTAAATCTGCTGATCGTTCATTCTTAACGTGATTTTTCCTTCGTAAACATCTACCAATGTCTGTCTAGTTCTTAGAAATGGTCATCCTAGAATAATTGGAACTTCTAGATCTGCTTCGTAGTCAAGAATAATAATTTCTACTAGAAAAATGAACTTGTTGACATGAACCAATATATCTTTGCTTTTTCCAATAGGGCGAGTTATCGACCTAACAACCAACTGAATTTTTACTGTTGTGGGCCTTGTTTCACCTATTCCAAACTTTTTGTAAATTGATAACGACATTAAATTGATGCTAGCACCCAGATCATAGAGTGCTCGCCCAATATGATTACTACCAATCTTGACCGAAATGGTAAATTGCCCAGGATCGACCTATAACGGCTCAGGTTTTCATCCCGGTCTTTTAGGTATGTTCTAAGGGTATTTTGGTAATTGGGTCTGGCCGTTTCTGTCTTTTTCAGCTGTTAATATTCTTGGTTGGTCAAATGTAGGGTTTGGTTGCTTTCTGGATGAGTTTGTGCATGGGGAGATGCAAAAATAAAAATTAGAGTTTTGTTGGGTTAAATATGCTTCTGCTAGGATTCGAGCCAGGGTGGCCAAGGAGTCAGTGGTGTGGTCCTGCCAGTTGGGCCACAGGTTGCTTTTGTTGCTCATTCAGCGGTATGCATTAGTTTGCCTGGGTTTTCGGGTTTTAGGGAGTTTGATTAAAAGAGAAAAGAAAATAGGTTTTGCATCATTCTTCTTTCCCAAAACCCCTTTGTCGTCCACTCTTCTCCCAAGCATCCTTCCGTGCGTCTTCTTCCAAGAGCTTCATCATTCGTTCGTCCAAGGTAAGCGTCCTCGATCTCTCTTTCTCTCTTCCATTTTGGTGTTGTTCTTGCTGGCCGAGAGAAAAGAATTGAGAGTTGTGTTTGTGTAGCCAGCCTAGCAACCCTAGCCGGATCACATCACAGCAGCAGCCGATCGCCCAGACTGCAGCGCCCCAACTGGATCGCATCACAGCAGCAGCCATCGCCCAGCCTGTAGCGCCCCATCGCCCAGCACCGAGTCGCAGCAGCCCCATCTCGTCGCACCTCCTGCCCGTCGATCGATCCCGTCCTCTCGCAGCATTAGTCCGTTTGCCCGTGGACCCAGTCGCATGCGAGCAACCCGATCGTCCGCGTCGCAACGTTCGTCCGCGAGCAGCCCAGCGCCCCGTCGCATCTGCACGCCCAGCCCCCTGCTGCGCCAGCACGCTCAGCAGCGCCCTAGCGCCCATGCAGCCGTCTGTCTGCGCGAGCAGCCCATGCCGCGCCAGCACGCCCAGCAGTGCCCCAACGCTCGTGCAGCCTGTTCGTCCGCGCGCCAGCCCCGTGCGGTGTGAGTTGCTCCAGACCGAGCCGAGCCCTATTTGTATTTTTATTTAAGGCCTATAGGTTGTGATATTTGTTGTTGTTTGTTAAGTTCCCGACAGCTAGCTCGGGTTTGATTGCAGCATAGCATATTTGTGTGTTGTTGCCTTCTGACCAAGGTAAGGATTTCTTACCTGAGTTGTGTGGGCCCTGCGATATATTCTCTGATTGTTGTTTGTATGCTTGTTTATGTCTATCTGCATGTTAGTGGATAGGTGCTCTATTATGTATTCTGACTGGCATGATTCTAGTGTTGTTTTTCATGTTAGTTCCATGCTAGGTTGTTCTGTTCTGGCATGCTCGTTATCTGTTCTTACCTCTTAGTGTCATGCTAGGTTCATTGTTTCTGCTGAGCACGTATTGGATTGTTTGCTGTTATCTGTTTATAGTTTAGAATTCTGTTAGGTAACACCATTCGGGCGAGGATGCATAACGTAACTTGCATCCGTGGCAGGGACGTGCGAGGCAATACTCCGTCCCTGATCCGTCGTTAGGGTTTAGCTAACCCTAACGGAATCCCAGTGCAATCTTGGGTGAGGGTGGCAGACTGTTAGATGCCCCAATGGTCGGGGGAATGACGAGGCATTGCCTTGTCCCCGACAGTCGACACGACCTCAGCGTGTCGGCAGTAGCCCTTGATTGCCACCTGATAGGGCAAGGACCGGTACCTGGCGTAAGTATACCACGACCGGTTTCTTAGCCTTAGGTGCGGTGGTACAGGCTGACATAGTCATAGTTTCCTGGTCTCACACCACTATGTTCAGTGACACCGATCTAGAGATTTGTTAGGCATGCGTACTGGACCAGGGCAGCATCCTGGTTTGCAGCAGCATGCGGTGCGCGCACACGCTCATTACAGAGCCGACTGGAGAGCTCCTTGGGATGTTGAGTTTAGTGCACCTTTCGTATCGACAGTAGTAGGAAAGCTGAGGCCGAGATTAGTTTCTCGTATAGTATGGAAACGTGTTGTAGTTTTCTGGAGTAAGACCAAAAGATGGCATCCGTGGTATATGTATGGATTAAAGTGATGTGCTCTCTTCTGTGTTTATATTCATAGCTTGCATACATTCTGCTAGATGACCAGTTATATCGTATTGTACCCCGGTTGGAGATTCTTACTGAGTAATTCGTTACTCACCCTTATTTTGTGGTTTTCCACAGGTAACTAGGGCGCTAGACAGGATGGCTGATTGAGGAGCTGCTGATCATGGAAACTAGCTGTTTTGAAAACTCTGAGTTTATGTTTTAAGTTTATGTTTTGCTGTCCTCTGAATGCATGTAGTTGGGCACGAAGCCCTTAGGATGTTTTCTAATCATTTTTCTGGATTCTGGCACTGTTGCAAACTGTTTGGGTTTTCTTGGATGATTTGAATAAATCTCTGATCAGAGTAAGTTTTAAATTGTATTTAGCTTGGAACAGGTGCTTGGAAACTGGGACAGGTTCCAGGACAATTTATGTTTGTTTTTGAATGGATGTTTACCTCTTTTAGTTTTATTCAGAATCTGGAAAGTGATCTTGCATAATATTTTCTAAGTTTTTAAGCATGCATTGAGGTAAAGGCCCAGTTTAGGACCTCTTCCGGGTCGGGTCTTTACACGACCTCTTTCTTTAGGATTTTATTCTGAAGAATTTCTCTACATACCTCGTTCAATGCTACTACCTTGAATTCCTCTAATTTGCTCTTTTCCTTAATCGTATCCTTCAAGAATTTCATATAGTTTGGCATTTTTCGAAGCGCATCAACCAAGGGAATGTTGATGTGAATCTATTTCAAAATGTCTGTGAATTTCTCTAGTTGCGAATCATTGCCTCTTTGTTTGATCCTTTAAGGGTATGGTGGCGGTGGTGGTTGGTAAATAGGTAATGGTTTCGCCTTATCTATCGCTTCCTTTGCTATGGTTGGTTCTCCGTTCGCGCCCTTCGTTGGTTGC
This sequence comes from Sicyos edulis, assembly GCA_036507275.1. Lineage (NCBI taxonomy): Eukaryota > Viridiplantae > Streptophyta > Magnoliopsida > Cucurbitales > Cucurbitaceae > Sicyos > Sicyos edulis. The sequence goes on from CM071851.1 coordinate 31,117,433, forward strand.
TTCCCTGTTGATGGTTCTGTTGAGGCTTTTATTCCATGATCATTCCTAATTTCCTCACTATCCATCAAAGTTTTCCCACTTTGTAATTCAATCGTATTTACCTGCTTATTGCAATTTTGCCTAGATCCTTCCATATCTAACGGTAATTGCCCCAACTGTCTATTTTTTATATCCTTTGCAATTTGGTCTAATTGCAGTTCTAGCGCTTGAAGAGTTGCTTGTTGAGTCTTCAAAATGGTTTGATGCTCCATCATAACCATGTCCTTCTTTTCTATGTAATCCTTAAGTGCTGAATCTGACTGCAGAGCTTGTTGGTGGTTGCTTCCAAATCCAGGTTGTGGAGGTGTGCGCTGCTCTCCTGCTTAGTTAGCGTTACTGCTCTATCCTCCCCACAAGAAAGTTGGGTGTTGTTTCCATCTGATAGTGTATGTATTTGAATAAGAATTATATTGTTGTCGAGAATTTAAATTTCCAACATAATTGATAGACATTGTGTTTTCACTACAGAGCTCATACAAATGACCGCCTCCACAGAGTGTACATAATTCAGAAGTTGATTGCTCAATTGCCGATGTGTTTTGAGGTGCAGCATTTGAACATTTTTCAGAGTGTTTGTCAGTGTAGCCAATTGCACTTTTATGGCGCTCATTTCACTTAGCTCCAATTTACCTAGTGTTTTATCTTGGTTTCGTCCTTGGCTCACCTTAGGTGCATGATTTTTAGCAGTTGTTTCGATGATTTTGTAGGCCTGATTAGATGTTTTGTCCATCAGACATCCTTCTGCTATTGCGTTAATGATAACCTTGTCCGATTCCGATAATCCATTGTAAAAATGTTCGATTTGAAGCGTATAAGACAAACCATGGTACAAATATATCGCTATAAGCTCCTTGTACCTTTCCCAAGCTCCTTCTATAGTTTTATCATCTTCTTGTCTAAAGCTAGTGATTTCATGCCTAGAATTCATGCTTCTTACACAAAGATAGTATTTTACTAAAAAGCTTTCAACCATTTGCCTCAACGTGTACTTGGTAGCGTGTTTACCCAGTATCTGGCCTTATCTCGTATGGAATATGGAAATAGAAACAGTCGAGTATCTTCCAAAGAAATACCGACTTCCTGGTTACCGCCACTAACAGCTAAAAAGGTATGCAAATGTTCATGTGGAACTTCCGAAGGAAGTCCTCTAAAAGGCTCATTAACTCTAAGCATGATATACATATTATTAGTCAATACACGGCGTCTACCTTCACCGTTAGGTCTAACCATACCTGAATATGCTATATGATTAAATTCTCCTTGTTGAGTTCACATGACTCTATCTCTTTCATCTACCTCCTGTAATGGCGGCAGATTAGGATTTGGGTTTGCATTTGCTCCAAATTCCACACCCGCTACTATTGGTGGTGGTGGATCCATCACTCCAGGATGATGTTGTGCCATGGGATCCATTCCTCTGTGGTTTCTTCTTCTCTTTTCGTGTATACAACTACGAAGCTTTCATCCAGGTTTGGATCAAACACAAGAGTAACGCTCATCCACCAATCATCCTAAAATGTTGAAACAAATGAAAACTACAAATATATTTATATTTTATTATATTATTATTTTTATATTCTAAACACTCTAGTCTCAAGATAATTTTACTCAGTCCTCGGCAACGGCACCAAAAACTTGATTCTGCGATAGCGGATAACTAAATGCTTTGTAACGGCCCAGGTTTTCATTCCAATTCTCCAGGTACGTTCGGTTGATTATTCAGTCATTTGGTTGGGCCGTTAGGGCTGTTTGAGCCCTTAGGGGCGTTTTGGTCATTTGGCCTTCAGGGGTAACTTGGTAATTGTCCAGTGTTTCCGTTTGTTTCTAGACTAGTGTTGAGTTGGTTTCTATGCTTCGGTTTCAAGTTCTAGGTCTGGGAGTTGCTGTTGAGTGGTTTGGAGATTGTTCGAATTAAAATTTAAAATAAAAGTTTAATCTTGTTGATGCTAGGACTCGAAGGGGGAACCTCCTAGGACACTTGGCACTTGGAGGATTTTTGGCCATTTAAGCAAAAGAAAAAAAGAAAAGAAAAATGCATTTTATTCTCCTCCTTGTGGATTATTATTGCTAGTGATAAAATTAGAGACAGTAGGATCCTAGACGATACTTGTGGAACTTCCGATGGAGGTTTCCAGAGCGGAGCGGAGTTTCCAGATGTGTTTACCACCTCAGATGGAGGTTGAATTCACTATAGAGCTCGAGCTAGGGACTCTCCCTCTCTCGAAGGCTCCGTACAAGATTGCGCCAGCAGAGCTGAAATAGCTGAAGGTTCAGTTGTAGGAGATGTTGGACCGAGGATTCGTTCTTCCCAGTGTGTCCCCGTGGGGAGCACCAGTTCTGTTTGTGACGGTTCGATGCACCTCTACATAGACTACATGTGTAACATCCCAGTTTCCTATTCAAGTTTTCGAGGTGCCTTCGGGTCAAGATTCGGTTGTTTGGTTGGGTCTTAGAGCGGTTTTGACCCTTGGGGGTATTTTGGTCTTTTGGCTCCCCGGGCAGGATTTGTGGTTTTCAGGGCTTCGAGGTAGCTCCTGCCTTTGTCGAGGCTTGTTTGTTGTTGGCCGCGAGTCCCGAGGTGTCTGGGCTAGTCGGTTGGATGCTCGGTTGTGGTTTGGGCTTTGGCAAAGTGATGGTTGGTCGTGTGCTTCCTTTGGGATTCAAGCCCGGTCCCTTAGTGTTGATTTGAGAGTTGGATTTAAGTGAGTTTTATTTATTGGAAAAGATTGCTTCGGTCGGGTCTCGAAGGAGGAAGCCGGGAAATGGGATTTTAAGGTTTTAAAAGTGGATAAGGATGGAAAAATGGATAAAAATCCCATTTATTCCGTTTTTTCCCATTTTCCTGTTTATTTACCATTTTCTTTTATTTTTTTCCCAAAATCCCTTTTTTCTCTCTCTCTCTCTCTCTCCCCGAGCCCCCCACCTAGCCGAGCAGCCCCAGCCAGCCCGAGCCCCAGCTCGCCCAGATCGTGTCGTTGCCAGCCCGCGCCATCGCCCTACTCGCGTCGCACAGCTCGCCCGAGCCTCGCCCAGCTCGTGTCGCCCGAGCCCTCGCTCAGGCCGTGTCCGTCCGCGCTCGAGTCGCCCCGCACAGTGCCAGGCAGCCCAGCCCTCGCGTCGCCCGTGTCGTCCACGCCCGTGTCGGCCAGATCGCGCATCCTGTAGCCCGTGGCGTTGTGTCGCTCATGCCCGCGCGCCGTCCATGTGCCGAGAGCGCACACACCCAATACCCCACCCAATTTTTTTAGTCGCCTCGCCTGCGCAAACAATTTCTCTTTCAGAAGTCACCGCGCCTCGTGAGTTGCTCCCGAGCCGAGCCCTATTTATTTTATTGTATTTAGGGCTATTTTATGATTATTGATGTGTTTGTTTGGCTCGCTATAGGTTGCTCGGGTTCGATCGCAGTTAGGTTTGTTGTGTGTTGTTGCCTTCCGACCAGGTAAGGATTTCTTACCGGAGTTGTGTGGGCCCTGCGATATTATATGTGATTGCTGATTGTATGCTTGTTTGTGTTTATTGACATGTTTAATGATAAGTGCTCTATTCTGAATTCCCGACTGGCATGATTTCCTATATTGTTTCTCATGTTAGTCCATGCTAGGTTGTTCCTGTAACGGCCCAGGTTTTCATCCCTATCTTCCAGGTATGCCCTAGGAGTATTTTGGTAATTTGGTCTGGCCGTCAGGGCCGTTTATGTCTTTTTCCAGTTGCTAAAATTATTGGACGGGTTTATGTAGGTTTTTTAGGCTTTGTGGATGGGTTTGAGCATGGTTAGATGCAAAAGTAAAAATAGAGGAATTTGTGTTGCAGCTGGGATTCGAACCTGGGAAGCTAGGAAGTCAAGTGGGTGGTGTGGCCAGTTGAGCCACCAGGTGTTTTTATTACTCTCTCCGCAACATATCTTGCTTAGCCTTGAGTCCTTCGGGTTTTGGGTGCATTTGATTAAATGAAAGGAAATTAGGTCTTTTGAGCTTCTTCTCCAAATAAGCCTTGGCCGCCCAACCCTCTTCCTCAAGCTCCATTGCCGTGTTCTTTTTCTCGAGAGTCCTCCGAGCATCGTTCCGGCCAGCCAAGAAACCCAGCCGAGCAGCCCGGTCGAGCAAATTTCCAGCCAGATCGCACCAAAGAAATTTCCATCGTCGCAGAAGCGGCGCCCACCTCAGCCAGTTCTGTGCAGCAGCCAGCAGCCCAAGCGCCCAGAGCGCTGACCGCGCGTCGCCAGTCTGCCCGCCATGGGCGCCTGGTCGTCGCACCCACACCAGCGCGCGCTTCGCCGCGTCTTCTTCATACGACCCAGCGCCCGCGCGATCATGTTGCCCCAGCCAGCGTCGCGCCCAGCGCCAGCGCTGCCAAGCCCATCATTTATCAGCGCCAGCGCGGCTCTCCGCCCCCATCGCCCATTAGCGCCCGGCGGAAGAGCCTCGCCATGCTGTCTGCCCGTACGCTTGTCAGCCGCGCCGCATGAGTTGCTCCCGAGCCGAGCCTTGTTTATTTTATTATATTTAGGCATATGGATTGTGATTATCATTGTTTTTGTTAGGTTCTCGGTAGCTAGCTCGAGTTCGATCGCAGCTTAGGTTTTTGTGTGTAGTTGCCTCCCGGCCAGGTAAGGATTTCTTACCGGAGTTGTGTGGGCCCTGCGATATTATATGTGATTGCTGTTTGTATGCTTGTTTGTGTTTATCAACATGCTTAGTGATAGGTGCTTTGTTCTGAATTCCCGACTAGCATGATTTCTTATATTGTTTCTCATGTTAGTCCATGCTAGGTTGTTCCGTTCTGGCATTCTCATTTCTGTTCTTGCTTCGTAGTATCATGCTAGGTTCGTTGTATCTGTTGAGCACGTATTGGATTGTATTGGATTGTTTGCTGTTGTTATTATAGTTTAGAGTACAGGTAGGTAGCATCATCCGAGCCGGATGCATAACGTAACTTGCATCCACGAGAGGGACGTACGAGACGGTACTTCGTCCCTGATCCAGTTAGGGTTTAGCTAACCCTAACGGCTGGCCCTACAATCTTGGGTGAGGGTGGCTGTAAGAACCCGACCCAAAATACGGTCCTAAACCTAGGTTCTCACTTAGCATGCAAGTTAAATACTTCATCAAGCGGTTTAGTGCTCATATTTAAAACCTTTCAAAACATTTAAAAGCGGGGACACTTAAAACATAAACAACAACCTTCATTTAAGCAAACCAACAAAGTAAAACAAGCCTGGCCAGTGTTTTTAAAATCATACAATACAGTTTAAACAACTTTTAAAAACATCCCCCTAGGACTCCTGTCCATCTACATGCTGAAGAAATTATGCAAACAATAAAAGACAGAGTGCCGGCGGCTCCCATGATCAATCAACTCTCTCCGCTAGCCGTCCCGGTGCTGTCCCATGTCTGGTCGCCCAACTTCGGGGACGCAGCGAGCGGAGCAGCGCGGCGCGTCTGGGCGCGCCTGGGCTGGGCGATGCAACGCTTCTGGGCGGACCTGGGCTGGGCGATGCAACGCGTCTGGGCGCACCTAGGCTGGGCGATGCAGGGCGTCTAGTGCGGCGTGGCTGGGCAGGGCTGTGCTGGGCTGAGCGGTGTGATGCGGCCAGGGTGTGGTGCGGCTGGGGCACGGCTGGGCGGCTAGGGTTGGGTTTTCTTGGTGAGGTCGGCTAGGAGAGAGAGAGAGAGAGAGAGAGAGAGAGAGAGAGAGAGAGAGAGATTGCAAAACAAGGGGAAAGGGACTTTCTTGATTTTTCTTCCCTTTTCCTAATTTAAATGGGTCTAAAATCCCTTCCCAAAGCTTCCTCTTTCAAAACCCGGCCCAAACAAACTTTTCATTCTAGAAAAACTCTTTTTCCTACAAACTCTCAAAACCATTTAGGGCAAGGCTTCAAATCCCAAAGGAAGCACTAAAAAACCCATTAATTTTGCCAATAACTAAAATACCTCCAAACTCCCAAACAACTTGCCCAAACCTCTTGGGTCTTGCAACCAACAACCACCAAACTTCGACGAAGCGGGAAAGGCCCCAAATCTTGAAAATCCTCAAACCCCGATCGGGGCAAAAGACCAAAATACCCCTAAGGGTTAAAATGACTCTAACGCCCATCCGAACATCCGAATAATGACCAAAATCACCTGGTAACCAAAATAGAAAAGCGGGCCGTTTGGTGGCGGTGTTAAATGCCCCAACGGTCTGGATGATAACTTGGCATTGCCTCGACCCCGGCAGTCGGCACGTCCTCAGCATGTTCGGCCGTAGCCCTTGATTGCCACCTGATAGGGCAAGGACGGCTTCCTGGTGTAAGCCTACCACGACCGGTTCCTTAGCCTAAGGTGTGGTGGTTTAGGCTAATATAGTTCACGTGTCCAGGTCTCACACCCCTATGTCAGTGACACCGATCCGGAGATTTAGTTAGGCATGGTGGCTCGGACTCGGCGACTTGCCACTAGACCCGGCACCCCGAGTCTGCAGAGCATGCGGTGCGCGCTTACGCTCATTACAGCGCCGACCGGAGAGCTCCTCGGGATCTTGAGCTAGTGCACCTTTCGTATCGACAGTAGACTGGTTGAGGCCGAGACTTGTTTCTCGTATAGGGCGTATTGTGTGGTGGATTATTTCGGACTAAGACCCTGAGATGGCATCCGATGATTATGTGTGGATTTAAGCTATGTGCTCTATTCTGTGTTTATATTCATAGCTTGCATATCTTTCTGCTAGATGACCATGTATATCGTATTGTACCCCGGTTGGAGATTCTTACTGAGTAATTCGTTACTCACCCTTATTTTGTGGTTTTCTACAGTAACCAAGGTGCGAGACAGGATGGTGAAGGAGGAGCTGTGATCATGGGAACTCTTTGTCATCTCTCGACCTTTTATATTATGACTCTTGTCTTTTTATTTCCCCTGAATGCATGTAGTCGGGCACGGAGCCCTAGGATGTTTTCTTAATGTTTTTGTGGATTCCAGCATTGTTGTACCTGAGAAGGTTTTGAATGATTTTAATAAATCTCTGATCAGAGTAAACTTTTGGAAATGTATTTGTCTTGAAACAGGTGCTTGGAGACAGGGACTGGTTTCAGTAAACTGTTTTGATTTCTGCTTGAATGTTGAATGTTTTAATTTTTACTTGGAATCCGAAATCATATTTGTATATTGTCTTTACTTTGAATACATGCATTGGGGTAAAGGCCCATTTAGAGCCCCTTTTGGGTCGGGTCTTTACAGTTGGTATCAGAGCTCAGAGTCATAGATTCTGTAGACTGACCTTTTGTTGTAGGTCGTTTTGCCATGATCACCAGCACTCCTGTAGTCATCAGGTACGTCTAAGTTTACTGTTTTTAGAAAAGGGTTATGAATTTACAATACCTTTCATCTAGTGTATGCCTTGTTTAGTGTTGTGGAGCGAGACGAGAGTTACGACTCGTTGTTGGTTTGGGTCCCGAGCACCATCATGCCAACTTCCCGCAGTGTAAGATGTATGTTTGCAGCTTGTCAGGGTATCCAGATAGATTCATATACCGCTGGGACACCGTCCCAGAGAGAGGCAGAGATTAGACTCTCGTAGGCCCTTGCGGTGTGACCCAGCTGTTGATTTCCCCTAGAGAGAGGGTGGATGTAACGGCCCAGTTTTCTATTTCGGTTACCCAGGTGATTTCGGGTCATTATTCAGATGTTCGGATGGGCCGTGAGAGCTATTTTAACCCTTAGGGGTATTTTGGTCTTTTGGCCCCCGGTCAGGGTTTTGAGGATTTTCAAGACAGCCCGGCACCAAGACACAGCACCAGCGCACTGAGACAGCCAGCCTTGGCCAAATTTCAGCGCACGAACAACCCAGCCACTCCGCACCAGGTTGCCCAGACGCGCCGCGCCGTCCCGCACCAGGCCGCCCTACACCTTGCCGCACGCGTCACCCCTGTCGCGTTCCTGCGCCCCCAGCACCGCCCGCATCTGTGTGCCTGTGCGCTGGTCGTCGCGTCACCCGCCACACGCGCGCTGCGCCTGCTGTCGCGATCCGCGCAGCCCAGCGCCAGCCGCTTGATCCCTACCGCGCGCCCGGTCAGCCAAGCGCGCCGATAGCACCTAACAGCGCCCGACTGCTGCGCCCACCGCACGTCCCGCCTCGCCACTTGCCGCTGAGAGCTGTTTTGCCAAGATTGTTGGGGCGAGACCTAGTACCCTCTCGTTTGGTAATTCTCGAGCCTCCACTCTTTTGGACCCTAAGCTGTTGGCTGCTGTTTATTTAATTAGGTTGTTTTTACTAAAATGCTTAGGTTGCTCGGTTTCGCTTTAAAGCTCGAGGGTCATTATTTGATTGTGAAAGTTATTTCTGCTCGTTTCTAGGTAAGGATTCCTTACCGTGGTTGTGTGGACCCTGCGATGCTTTCTTGATCGTGCCTTATATGCATGTTTACTTTTATGAACATGATTAGTGGATAGGACAGCTTGTGATTGCATTCTTGCTAGTATGTTTGCTTGTTTGTACATGTTAGTGCCATGCTAGGATTGTTCTTCCAGCATGCTCGAGATTCCTGCTTTAAGTTCGTAGTATCATGCTAGGTTATGTGTGATTGATGTTGATAAGTATGTTTAGCCAGGAATCAGTTATTTTGTACTCCTAGCTAGTATAGTAGGGTTTGTCATCATCCAGAGGCTGAGAGCGGACATAACGTACCTTGTCCCCACCGGTCGGGAGTAGAGCGAAGCATAACGTACATTGCTTCCCCCCGGCAGCCGATGTTGATTTAGCTACCACATCGGCATAAGCCTAGTTTGTAGCTCGCTAGAGCGGAACCACCGCTAACGGTGGAAGCCCGCCTTGGCCGGTTCTTAGCTTCGTGTCGGTGGTACAGTGCACGGATGAGTGCCAAGGGCCTCGCACTCTGTGTTCGGTGACACCGTTTTTGAGTCTTTAGGCATGCGTGCACGCCCGCGTAGTTTGTACTTAGGCCCCACATTTACGCTCATTGCGGCAGCATGCGTGTGCGCGCAAAACGCGTTAGTCGCGAGTTCGAGAGCTCCCCGGGCTAATGTTCGTGAGTACACCCGTTCTTTTCGATTTAGAGCCGGACTTCGGTACTCTCCCGATAGTCCAGATTTGTTAGCGAGGGTAAGAGGCCCTTGAGGACACCCGTTGGGATTGGCTTTTGAGCCGATCATATGGTCGAGGAGAAAGACCCTCGAGGGTGTCGACATCTTTGGGATCGGTTTTGAGTGATCAATTGGCCGAGGAGAAAGACCTCGTAGATGTCCCGGATTGGTTATGAGAGCCAATCATTAGGCCTAAGTAGGAGACTTCCTAGGATTCCAGATTCTCGCCTTGTAAGCTCTATGAGCTATGATCCGTGTTGGTAATCGCTTGCATGTATACTAGAGTGCCGATGATTGATGTATCGTATTGTACCCCTGGTTGGGATTCTTACCGAGTATGTTTATACTCACCCTTATTTCTGTGGTTTTCCACCAGGTAACTTGGGACAGCACCAGGACGGCTAGCGGAGGGAGCTGATTGATCATGGGTGCCGCCGGCACTCTGTCTTTCATTGTTTGCATAATTTGTTCAACATGTAGAGACGGACGAGGGAGTCCTAGGGGACGTTTTTAAAAGTTGTTTTAATTGTATTGTATGTTTTTATAAACACCGCCGGACTTGTTTTACTTTGTTGGTTTTGCTTAAATGAAGGTTGTTGTTTATGCTTTAAGTGTTCCCCGCTTTTAAATGTTTTGAAAGGTTTTAAATATGAGCACTAAACCGCTTGGTGAAGTATTTAACTTGCATGCTGAGTGAGAACCTAGGTTTAGGACCGTATTTTGGGTCGGGTTCTTACAGCTTGGTATCGAGCACGAGTCATAGATTCTCGTAGACTAACTTGCTTTGCGGTTGTTGCCCCCATGATCATCAAGACTCATGCGGCCACGGGTTTGTCTCGAGTTCATTAAGCTAAGGGTTTTATTTTACAATACTGCATCTAGTATACATGTGTTACCCTTGTTTGGCAGTGAGAGTGTAACGGCCCAGTTTTCCATTCCAGTTTCCCAGGTACTCTCGGTTCAGTATTGGGTCAATCGGTTGGGCCGTTAGAGCTTTTTAACCTTTAAGGGTATTTTGGTCTTTTGCTCCCGGTCGAGGTTGTGGATTTTCGTGGCTTGAGGTCATTTCGGCCTTCGTTGAGACTTGATTAATGTTGGTTGCAAGACCCAAGGAGTTTGGGTTAGTTGATTAGAAGTTCGGAGACATTCTGGTTGATAGCAAAATTAATTGGAATTTAATTGGTCCCATTGAGATTTGAACCCTTGCCCTAATGGTGAAATTGGAGTTTTTAGAAAAAGAGATTTAGTTAAAAAGAAAAGAATTTCTTTAGCCGGGACCCGCAAGAGAAAGCCTTGGGAAGGGATTTTAGACCCATTTAAATTAGGAAAAGGGAAGAAAATCAAGAAAGTCCCTTTCCCTTTTTTGCAATCTCTCTCTCTCTCTCTCTCTCTCTCTCTCTCTCTCTCTCTCTCTCTCTCTCTCTCTTGCCGACCTCCCCAAGAAAACCCAACCCTAGCCACACCAAACCCTAGCAAAGAATAACCCGAGCCACACCCGCCAGCCTCCCTGCACCAGCCCCGCTAAGCCCATGCCCAGCCGCTCTGCACCAGGCCGCGCCGCACAGTCCAGCCACTCCGCCCAATCGCGCCGCACCGCCCCGTACCAGGTCGCCAAGATGTGCCGCGCCGCCTACTGCACCCGCCTCGCACACTGCCGCTCGTTGCCCGTCCCGCCGACGCGTCGCCCAGCGATGCTACGTGCCGCTCAGCCCAGGTGCCCCCAGACGCGCCGCGCCGTTCCGTACCAGGCCGTCCAGACGCGCCGCGTAGCTCCGCTCGCTGCCTCCTAGACGCGTCGCCCGCGCGCCCGACCCAGCGTGTTCGCTCGCCTGCGACAGCCCACGTCTGCACATCCCTTGCCTCGCTAGGGCCAGCGCCCAGCGCCTAGTGCCAACGGCCAGCGCCAGCACGCCCTGCTTGTCCTTGCAGACAGACAGCCTGCCCTGCCGTGCGAGTTGGGGCGTGACCTTGTGTCTTCTCGGTCGGTAATTCCCGAGCCTTTTCTCCTTTGGGCACTAGGTCATTGGTCAGCTGCTTTATTTAATTAGGTTGTTTTTACTAAAATGCTTAGGTTGCTCGGTTTCGCTTTAAAGCTCGAGGGTCACTATTTGATTGTGAAATTTATTTCTGCTTGCTTCCAGGTAAGGATTTCTTACCGTGGTTGTGTGGACCCTGCGATGCTTTCTTGATTGTGCCTTATATGCATGTTTACTTCTATGAACATGATTAGTGGATAGGACAGCTTGTGATTGCATTCTTGCTAGCATGTTTGCCTGTTTGTACATGTTAGTGCCATGCTAGGATTGTTCTTCCAGCATGCTCGAGATTCCTGCTTTAAGTTCGTAGTATCATGCTAGGTTATGTGTGATTGATGTTGATATGTATGTTTAGCCAGGAATCAGTTATTTTGTACTCCTAGCTAGTATAGTAGGGTTTGTCATCATCCAGAGGATGAGAGCGGACATAACGTACCTTGTCCCCACCGGTCGGGAGTAGAGCGAAGCATAACGTACATTGCTTCCCCCCGGCAGCCGATGTAGATTTAGCTACCACATCGGCATAAGCCTAGTTTGTAGCCTGTTAGAGCGGAACCCTGCCAAAGGTGCAAGCCTGCCTTGGCCGGTTCTTAGCTTCAGGTCGGTGGTACAGGCTGCACAGATGAGTGCCGAGGGCCTCGCACTACTGTGTTCAGTGACACCGTTTCCGAGTCTTTAGGCATGCGTACCTGGCCCGCGTAGTTTGTACCTAGGCCCCCACATTTACGCCGGTTGTAGCAGCATGCGGTGTGCGCGCACACGCATTAGTCGCCGGTTTGGAGAGCTCCCCCGGGCTAATGTTCGTGAGTACACCAGTTCCTTCCAGTTTAGAGCCAGACTTCGGGTACTCTCCCGATAGTGCAGATTTGTTAGCAAGGGTAAGAGGCCCTTGATGACACCCATTGGGATTGGCTTTTGAGCTGATCATATGGTCGAGGGAGAAAGACCCTTGAGGGTGTCGGACATCTTTGGGATCGGTTTTTGAGTTGATCAATTGGCCGAGGGAGAAAGACCCTCGGAGATGTCCCGGGATTGGTTATGAGAGCCAATCATTAGGCCGGAAGTAGGAGACTTCCGAGGATTCCAGATTCTGCCTTGTAAGCTCTATGAGCTATGATCTGTGTTGGTAACTGTTTGCATGTATACTAGGGTGCCAGATGATTGATGTATCGTATTGTACCCCGGTTGGGGATTCTTACTGAGTATGTTTATACTCACCCTTATTTCTGTGGTTTTCCACCGTAACTTGGGGCAAAGACCGGGACGGCTAGCGGAGGAGAGCCGATTGATCATGGGAGCCACCAGACTCATCTATTATTGTTTGCATAATTTGTTCAAGATGTAGTAGGACAGAGTCCTAGGGGATGTTTTTAACAGATTATTTAAATTGTATTGTATGATTTCATAAACACTGCCGTGCTCTCGTTTTACTTTGTTGGTTTGCTTAAATGAAGGTTGTTGTTTATGTTTTAAGTGTCCCCGCTTTTAAATGTTTTGAAAGGTTTTAAATATGAGCACTAAACCGCTTGATGAAGTATTTAACTTGCATGCTGAGTGAGAACCTAGGTTTAGGACCGTATTTTGGGTCGGGTTCTTATAGAGAGCCCCAGCGTGGGCTAGCTTTTATGCTTTGTGTGGATCGCTAGTAGGTTGATTGCACTTAGAGGAGCAGGGACGTTTGGTATTTCCAACCGAGGAGTTGGACTGTTCATGTTGATGATGAGACCGCGTCCAGGGTTGTCTAGACCCGTAGGCCATATTTGGCCCTGGCAGATGACTTGCCAAGAGTAGGGGGGTTGAGGCTAGCAAGCCTCAAAGTGAGACTCCTTGAGCAGAGTGTGCTCCAACCATGAGGGAGTTGATGGCAGGTCTTTTAGCTAACAGAGAGCGGAGACCCAGGCGCAGTTTGTAGCGCGTAGTGAGGAGTCTTGGGCACAGATAGCCCAGCTGGCAGAGTTTATTTAAGAGACACCCCTCCTTGTAGCTCCAGTAGCCCCGGAGGTTCCCAGGAGGGCTCGATCAGCAGGTTATGCTGATAAGTTAGTTGGCGTTGATCGAGCCGCCGAGTTTGGCAAGTGGAAGCCTGTAGAGCTGGATGTTTTTGAGACCTACTGCTAGCAGCAAGGTGGTTGGCCAGGTTCGAGTTTATCATCTAAGTGTTGGGATGACCTGGTGTTCAGAGGCCGATGACCAGATGTTTAGAGGACGAGGCGCGCCGTTCTGGTGTTGTTTGATGCAGCAGTGTGGTGGTGGAAGTCCCCTGTGAGAGGCGGACCAGCAGAGTCTCCACCAGCCACCCGGTCGATTGGCAAGCTTCCAAGTTAGTAGCTTTTGAGGAAGATGTAGAGACATCATGTCCTCTTGCAAGCCTGCAGTCGTTTTGCAGCCAGTTCTTTTAGTACCCTCGTAGTCAGGGGGTAGTGTGGAATTTGCTTGTCAGGACTTAATCCGTCCGTGGTTTTCAGCTGGCTATTAGAGAAAAAGCACCTTCTGTTAGCATGTTCCAGGTGTGAAGCTAGGTGCTGCCACCCGAGGGTTGGCCTGAGTATTCGTTGAGCATCGAGTGGGATGCAGGAGTAGGCCATGGCATGTCTGTTAGGCGAGATGCCAGAGTTTAGGCTGCTCGAGTGTTTGGACTCTTGTGTTGAGTTCGTTTGCCCGTCACTTGGAGTGTGACCTTCCCTATCCTCAGAGGGGCATAAAGCTTGTTTTGGGCTGATTTGTGTTGTAAAGGATGTTGTGCCTGTTGGCACCAAGCTTTGAGAGGAGGCCTAGATTCGGGCCAGTTGGCACTTTTGGTGCAGATGGTTCCATGCCCGCCTGGAGTATAGCACCCCCACCAGCCTTGTACCCGTTTTTCTGAAGTTTCATCTGTTGGATTGCTTAAGAAATCTAGCTCGGTGGTAGTCAGAGAACTACAAGTGTGAGGTCGTTCGAGGGAAAAGTAGGAGCTTTTCAGGGTCACCGAGAGATGGGTGCAAAGGATGTTGTAGGTTGGTGAGGGCTAGCGCGTCCGAGTTCTCACGCCTGTGTTGTGGGCTTGTGAGCCAATTGGATGGTAGTGTGATTCGACTACCCTGGAGTTACCCTAATATGAGTAGGGTTGGCATCGATGATGCGTGGTTGATCCACTGTTAGAGCCATGAGTTGGATGGTTGATCGGAGCACGGTTAGTGGACGATCGGTATGAGGTAAGTTAGCTTGGTGTGGCTATGCTCTTATAAGAGCGAGTCGACCAATGTGGCATTCCGTGGTGAGTTGACCCTGAGTGGATTGAACTCTTGTTGCTCCTTTGCTAGATGGGCTCTATTGGGAGGCAAAAGTTGCCTTGTGTGAGAATACTTGTTGGTTTGGATCTTAAGGAACCAAGTTGGAGCTATACACGCCGGTGTACTTTTGTGTAGCATCGCCCCGTGCTTGCTGCAGATTTGGCAAGAAAAAGCTTTTGGCCAGCACAGTTGAGATGCTGGAGGGAGATGTGCTCGTGTAGCCAGAGGTCTGTTAGACCGTTGACGACAATATGTGTCGGAGGGTGATCGGAGGAACCCTAGATTGTGGAGAGCTTCACTAGAGCTCAGTCAGACCCAGGCAGTGTTCCTCGGTTGAATTGTTGGATGCTTGTAGACGGTTGACAAGCTAGAGTTGTTCTTAGTAACCTCCGCGTTGGTTTTTAGAATTCTTAGCAAGGTGGTGCTTGGCGTTGGCCAAGGTTTGGTTCCTTTGCTGTTTTCTAGGGCTAGCTTGGTTCGACCAAGCTGGCGTCGCCCTGAGGACTTGTTCCTAGTCAGGTAGTTTTGTGTAACGACCCAGGTTTTCTTCCCGGTCTTCCAGGTATGCCCTAGGGGTAATTTGGTAATTTGGTCGGACCGTCATGGTCGTTTGTGTCTTTTCCAGCTACTAAAATTATTGGATGATTTTATGTAGGTTGTTGGAGGAGTTTGAGGTTTGGTTTGAGCAAGGTTTGATGCAAAAGTAAAAATAAAGGAATTTGTCTTCAGAATGGGGTTTGAACCCGGTCTCTGGGAAGCTTGTAGAGATGTGTGCCAATTGAGCCATTAGGTGCTCTTGTTACTCTTTCTGCATCACATCTTAGTTAACCTTGGATTTTGGAGTTTTGGTGCCATTGGTTAAATGAAATGGATTTAGGTTTATTCCATCTTCTTCTCCAAATCTCCTCTTGGCCGCACAAGCTCTCCCTCTCCATTGCCTTGCCGAATTCTCCTTCCCTTGCATCTCCTTGGGTTCGATCATCATCATTCCGGTAAGTCTTCATCCTCTTCATCTCCTCATTTGGTTTTTGATGCTTTGGCCGAAGGTAAGATGTAGAGTGTGTGTGTGTTTGTGTTGGTTGCGGCACCGAGAGGAGCAGCCATCATCGCCCGATCGCTCGCCGCGCCCAGATCTGTCGGCGCGCCTGCCGCCGCGCCAGATCCGCTTAGCACGCTTGCCGTTCGTCCAGCCAGCAAGACAGCCGCTTCGCGTCGCACGTCCAGCCGGTCGATCGCGACGCCGGATCGCGCCAAAGAATAAAGAGCCAGATCGTCGTTCGTCCTCGCCGATCGCTCGCGACGCCGCTCGCCGGTCCGCTTGCCGAATCGCTGCGCCGCCGACGTCCAGCCGCGTCTCGTCGCTGCTCGCCGCCGCAGCGCCAGCGCGCGCGTCGCGCGCCTGCCAAGCCGCTCGCCGTGTCCGCATCGCACCAGCGCCGGCGCCGCGCGCGCCGCCGCGAGACGCTCGCGCGCGCTACTCGCGTCGCTGCGTGCCAGCAGCGCCACGCGCCAGCCCAGGTTGCAGCGGCTCCAAGCTCGTGTCGTCGTGCGCGCGTGAGTTCCCGAGCCGAGCTTGCTGTTTCTTTTGTTGTTTAGACATTTTAGATGCTGATTATTGTTGGTTTGCTAGGTTCCCGCTCGCTAGCTCGGGATTGTTCCAGCGACTTAGGATTTGTGTGTAGAAGCCTCCCGACCAAGGTAAGGATTTCTTACCGGAGTTGTGTGGGCCCTGCGGTATATTTTGTGATTGTTGTTTTGTATGCTCGTGTATGATTACTAGCATGTTTAGCCCTAGGTGCTCTGTCAAACTCCCGATCGCATGAACTCTTGTATTGTTTCTCATGTTAGCCCATGCTAGGTTGTTCCATTCTGCATGTTCGATATCTGTCTTGCTTCGTAGTATCATGCTAGGTTCCTTGTATCTCATGAGCACGTATTGGATTTGCATTGATTGAATCGTTATTATTGTTAAGGTTTAGAATTCGTAGTAGATAGCATCATCCGGACCCGATGCATAAAGTATCTTGCATCTATGGCAAGGACGATTGAGACAGATTCTCAGTCCTTGGACCCCGTGAGGGATTAGCTATCCCAACCGGTAGGCCCCCGCAATCTTGGGTGAGGGTGGTAGTCCAGAATGACCCCGTGTTTTTCTTCCCGGTCTTCCGGGTATGCCCTAGGGGTAAATTGGTAATTTGGTCGGGCCGTCGGGTCGTTTGTGTCTTTTCGAGCTACTAAAATTATTGGATGGTTTTGTAGGTTTTGGAGGGGTTTGTGGTTTGGTTTGAGCAAGGTTTGTTGCAAAAGTAAAAATAAAGGGATTTGTCTTTGCAGTGGGGTTTGAACCCGGTCTCTCCCAGGAAGCTTGTAGAGGGTGTGCCAATTGAGCCATTAGGTGCTCTTGTTGCTCTTTCTGCATCACATCTTAGTTAACCTTGGATTTTGGAGTTTTGGTGCATTTGGTTAAATGAAATAGAAATAGGTTATTTCATCTCCTTCTCCAAAACATCTCTTGGCCGCCCAAGCTCTCCATCTCCATAGCCTTGCCGAGTTCTTCATCCTTGCATCTCCTTGGGTTCGATCATCATCATTCCGGTAAGTCTTCGTCTTCTTCATCTTCTCATTTGGGTGTTTCTTTGGCGAATGTAAGAAAAAGGAGTGTGTGTGTGTGTTGTGCGGCCGGTAGAGAGTCCAAAGACCGAGCTCGTCGCATCGGCCAGCTCCGTCGCAGACCGCCCACGCTGCCGCACGCCCAGATCTGTCCTCGCCAGCGCCGTGCGTCCGTACGATCGCTTGCACGCCAGATCTGCCGCTGAAGCGCGACCTCGCCGTTCGCCCGCCGGCGAATCGCCGCTGATCGCTCGCCACGCCGAGAGGACCTCGCCCAGCGCCAAAGCCGCGTCCAATGCGTCGCCGCGCGCCTTCGCCCGAGACGCCAGCGCCCGCGCGCCGCGCGCGCGCTTCGCGCAGAGCTGCCGCCGCAGGCGTCCTCGCTGCCCGCCCGTGCGCAGCGCAGCGCCAGGCGTGTCCGTCCGTGCCAGCGCAACAACCACAGTGTCCTGCTGCCGTGCCAGCAGCGGCCAAATGCCGCCCGGCCTTGCCGAGCCGGCTTGCGGCCAGAAGCCCCAAGCTCGTGGTCGTCGCGCCGCGTGAGTTCCCCGAGAGCCGAGCTTGCTGTTTCTATTGTTGTTTAGATATTTTAGATGCCGATTATTGTTGGTTTGCTAGGTTCCCGCTCGCTAGCTCGGGATTGTTCCGCATGACTTAGGATTTGTGTGTAAAAGTCTTCCGACCAAGGTAAGGATTTCTTACCGGGGTTGTGTGGACCTGCGGTATATTTGTGATTGTTGTTTTGTATGCCCGTGTATGATTACTAGCATGTTTATCTCTAGGTGCTCTGTTACAATTCTGATGGCATGATCTCTTGTATTGTTTCTCATGTTAGCCCATGCTAGGTTGTTCTGTTCTAGCATGTTCGATATCTGTTCTTGCTTCGTAGTATCATGCTAGGTTCTTTGTATCCGATGAGCACGTATTGGACCGCATTGATTGAATTGTTATTATTGTTAAGGTTTAGAATTCGGGTAGATAGCATCATCCGGCCCGATGCATAAAGTATCTTGCATCTATGGCAAGGACGATCGAGACAGTTTCTCAGTCCTTGGACCCCGTGAGGGATTTAGCTATCCCAACCGGTAGGCCACGCAAATCTTGGGTGAGGTGGTAGTCTAAGCGATGCCCCAATGGTCGGGATGATGACTTGGCAATGCCTAGTCCCCGGCGGCCAACACGCCCTCCTCGTGTTCGGCGGAGCCCTTGATTGCCACACGATAAGGTAAGGACGGCTTCTGGTGTAAGCCTACCATGACCCGTTCCTTAGCCTCGGTGCGGTGGTACAGTGACATAGTTCACGTGTCCGTGTCTCACACCCTATGTCGGTGACACCGATCCGGAGATTTAGTTAGGCGTGGTATCCGGATATGGGCGGCTTGCCACTGGACCGGCACCCCCATAGTCTGTAGAAGCACGCGGTGCATCCTTACGCTCATTACAGGGCGCCGACGGAGAGCTCCTCGGGATCTTGAGCGATTGCACCTTTCGTATCGTCGTGGCAGGCGGTGGCGGGACTTGTTCCCGTATAGTGCGTTTAGTGTGTTGTGGTATTTCCGGACTAAGACCCCGAGTTGGCATCCGAGGTCCAGTGTGTGACTTAGCTATGTGCTCCGCTCTGTGTTCGTTCTCATAGCTTGCATACATTCTTCTAGATGATCATGTATATCGTATTGTACCCGGTTGGGGATTCTTCTTGGGTAATTCGTTACTCACCCTTATTCCGTGGTTTTCCACGGTAATCAAGCGGGAGACAGGATGGTGAAGGAGGAGCTATGATCATGGGACTGCTTGTCATCTCTGATTGTTTTATTTTATTTATCATGACTCTTCACTTTTTATTATTTCCCTGAATGCATGTAGAGGCGGGCACAGAGCCCCGGGATGTTTTCTTACGTTTTATGGATTCCAGCATATTGGTACTTGTGGATTGTTTTAATGTTTTAATTAAATCTCTGATCAGTGTGCTTTTAGAAATGTATGTTTTGGTTGTTGAATGTTTCTTTTTACTTGGAATCAAAATGTACTTTTCATAATGTCTTTTATTTTCACTACATGCATTGGGGTAAAGGCCCATTTAGAGCCCCTTTTGGGTGGGTCTTTACATTGGTATCGAGCTCGAGTCATAGATTCTGTGGACCGACCTTTTGTTGTAGGTCGTTTTCCATGATCATCGAGACTCAAGCGACATCATCAGTGCGCCTAGATTTATTGTTTTAGAAAGGAAAAGGGTTAAGAATTTACAATACCTATCATCTAGTGTATGCCTTGTTTGGTGTTGTGGAATGGTGACAGACGAGTTTTGATTCGTTGTTGGTTTGGATGTAGATCGCCAACATGCGATCACCCGCATCGGAGAGGAGGTTCGAGAGCGGTCGAGGTATCGAGGATCGGATCGTCTGCGCAGGACATCGTCCCAAAGTGACAACGATGGCATTCCACCAGCTCTCCTCCCGTTACGCCTAGAGCGGGCGTTGAGGCGATCGAGCGCGCCGAGAGATCGCTCTGGAGCGAGTTTGCCGAGTCTATGAGGGCTTTATGGTCGGCATGTTGAGTGACCGAGGGCGAGACCTGAGCCTTGTTAGCGTGCCAGGCGGGAAGAGTCCCGAGCCCAGATCGAGCGGTGACTCGATTGGTTCAAAGAGCTCAAGAGCACCTCCAGCTCCACAGGAGCAAGTAGCCCCCAGGCGGATATGGCGAGAGTGCCGAGGAATTGGGTAGGTGGTGAAGGATTTTGTGAAGTGGAAGCTCGAGAAGTTTGATGCCACCGGTGATGCGTTATCGGCGGCCAGGTGGATTGCCCATTTGGAGTACACCTTCCGATCATGGTGTGCCCCGATATTCGAGAGCCCGAGATGTGCGGCTCATGTGCTAGGAGGCACAATGAGATGGTGGTGGGAGTCCACCTTGAGCGAGAGACCAGGTGGGTCTCCACCCGCTACTTGGGAGTTCTTCAAGGCCGAGTTCAAGGTAAAGTTCATCGGTGATGAGGCTCGGGAGAAGATGGTGGAGCTCTTCCAACCTGAAGGCGGTTCTGATTCCATTGAGGAATATGGCGCAAGTTCTCGTGAGTATGGATATTTTGCTCCTCGATTGATTGCCACCCCGGAGCCAAGATTCGGAAGTTCATATCTGGATTGAGCGCGTGTTTCCCGAGATGTCGAGGCTCGGGCCCCGACACTTATGCTAGGGTGTCCATTAGCCACGATCTATAATGGGAAGTATCCTGCTGAGCGGGTTGTTGCCGCTCTGTTCGCCCTGTCCCGGCAGGTGTGGGCGAAAGAGGAAGTTTGACTTTCGGGTGGCGGCGGCGTCGCCAAGGCGATTCGAGCCGGATCGTGAGGGCCCGTCCGTTTTCAGCCTCGCCCGAGGCGGTCCCGAGCGAGTTCCTGCTTGTGTTTCTTGCGGGAGGACCCACGTTGGAGCTTGCGAGCGGGGCCCGAGTGTGTTTCGTTGTGGTAAAGAGGGTCATATGATCCGTTTACGTCCTCGGCCAGGCTATGGCGGCTCGGCCAGCAGCAGCGAGCGGTCGAGTGTTTGCTACGACCCGTCGGGGAGGCCGAGCGTCACGGATGCGCGCAGCAAGCGAGTGCGCTTCTTGTTTTAGATCAACTGCGCATTTGTCTTGTTTGATTACTCGTTCCACGCATTCATTTGTATCTGTGTTGTTTCTTTGAGCATGCTAAGTTAAGACTAGAGCCTCTAGGTTTTGAGTTATCTGTTGCAACTCCTTCGGGAGTTAGTATGTTGGCTAGAGATAAGATTAAGGATGGCGGATCGAGATATCCGGAGAGTTGCTTGTGGCTACGCTCATAGTTCCGCCTATGAGCGGTTTTGATGTGATTCTTGGTATGGAGTGGTTAGGCTGCTAACCACGCGTTGATTGACCGCCACCGGAAAGAAGTAGTGTTCAGCGCCGCCAGTCGGCCCGACTTAAGTTTCGTGGAGTCCAGGGTGGAGTTTGCCCGCCGATGGTGTCACCGTGAAAGCTCGTCGTTTGCTAGCTCATGGAGCTTGGGGCTATCTAGCCAAGTTATGCGGAAGAGCCCCCTCGTTTGTCTGCATTGATCAGTGCCGTCGTGCGAGAGTTTGCGGACGTGTTTCTGAGGAGTTCTGGGGTTGCCCCAAAGAGAGAGGTCGACTTCATTATTGAGCTCGAGCCGAGGACCCTCCCTATCTCGAAGGCTCCGTGACGCATGGCGCCAGTGAGTTAAAGGCGAAGATTCGATTGCGGGAGATGTTAGACCGAGGGTTCATCCGTCCAAGTGTGTCCCCGTGGGAGCACGATTCTTTGTGAAAAGAAGGATGGATCTATGCGCTTATGTATTGATTACCGCGAGCTTAATAAGGTGACAAAGAAGAATAAGTATCCGTTGCCCGTGATCGATGATTTGTTCGATCGGCTTGAGGAGCTTCGTGTGTTCTCAAGATAGATCGAGATCCGGTTACCATCGATTGCGGATCGGGGATGCCGACATTCCTAAGACGACTTTCGAGTCGGATATGGTCACTATGAGTTTGTGGTTATGTCGTTTGGATTGACCAATGCCCCAGTGCGTTCATGGACATGATGGATAGGGTGTTCAAATCATTTTTGGGCAGCCGTCATCGTGTTCATTGACGATATTCGATTTATTCGAGGTCTAAAGAAGACCATGCGAGCATCCGAGGCGAGTATTGGCGGCTTTGAGGAAAACCGACTTTATGCGAAGTTTTCCAAATGTGACTTCGGTTGGAGCGGTGGCCTTCCTAGGCCACGTGGTTTCGAGAGATGGTATAGCCGTGGACCCCGCGAAGATTGAGGCCGTGAGTTCATGGGCCAAGCCGACTTGATTCTGCCGAGATTCGCGACTTTTCAGGTTTGGCGAGTTACTACCGTCGGTTCGTCAGAGACTTTTCGCTTTAGCCTCGCCCCTCACTCGTCGGCGAGGAAGGGTGTCGAGTTTGTTTGGGACAACGAGTGTGATGAGAGCTTTGCGGGCTCTCAAGCGTAGTTTGACTTGGCACGGTGTTGGCGATCCGGAGGGACAGTGGTTTCGTGGTCTCTGATGATGCTTCCAAGTTTGGATTAGGTTGTGTGTTGATGCAAAGACGGGAAGGTCATTGCCTATGCTTCCCGTCACTTGGCCGTATGAGCGAGAACTACCCGACTCATGATATGGAGTTAGCGTGATGGTGTTTGCCTTTGAAGATTTGGAGGCATTACACCGTATGGTGGCGGATTCGATGTTTACCGATCACGAGCCTCAAGTATCTGTTTACTCGAAGGAGTTGAATATGAGCGAGAGGAGATGGTTAGAGTTGGTAAAGGATTATGGCTGCGAGATTTTGTACCATCCGGTAAAGCCAATGTAGTGGCCGATGCTTTAAGCGAAAAGACGTCGCACTCTGCGGGCGTTGTTGAGTTCCAGCCCAGTTTGCGAGAGAGAGTTCGAGCGGGCCGAGGTTGCGATGTTGTTGGGAGAGGTTACCGCCAGGGTAGCTCGATTGATTGCTCACCGTCGATTCAGCGTGGATTATAGACGGCCAGTTAGGTGACCCGCACTTAAGAGATTGGTTGTGAGTTAGTCTTGACGGTGACTTTGACTTTGTATATTCACGAGGCGATGGGTTGACTTATAGAGGCGGTTGTATGTTCCGGTCATCTGCGAGTTTCTTGAGCGAGTTGCTCTCGGAGGCCCACATTCCCCTTTTTGCTTGGCACCCCGGGTACCAAGATGTATCGAGACCTTAAGCGCACCTTTACGGTGGATGGGGATGAAGAGAGATGTGGCGAGAGTTTGTCGGTAGGTGTCTCACTTGTCGACAAGTGAAGGCACCCCAGCGAGGCCAGCAGGTTTTGTTGCGACCAGCCGTGTACCCAGTGGAAATGGGAAGAGATCTCTATGGACTTTATATCTGGTTTGCCAAGGACTCAGGAAGTTCTCTCGGTTGGGTGATAGTCGACCGTTTGACCAAGAGCGCACACTTCATTCCCGGTAGAGACACTTATCTGCAGGAGACAATGGGCGCGGCTGTTTTTGGAGCGAATCATCCGTTATCATGGTGTACCGGTGAGGATTGTGTCCGATCGTGACTCGCGGTTCACTTCTCGTTTCTCGAGGCGCTCGAGAAGGGTTTGGGCACGAGTGCGATTTAAAGACAGCTTTTCACCCTCGAGACGGATGGTCGGTGAGAGAGTGAATCGATTCTCGAGGATATGTTGAGGGCTTGTGTGTTGGATTTCCCGAGCGATTGGGACCAATGATCTGTGCTTGATGGAGTTTGCCTATAACAATAGTTACGATCGGCGATTGAGATGGCTCCATTCGAGGCATTGTATGGTAAGCGTTATCGGTCCCCATGTTTCGGGAAGAGGTTGGTGATAGACAGTGTTGGGTCCCGAATTACTGCAGTTGACCAATGGTGCGGTCACGTGTTTAGAGCTCGTATGTTGACAAACAGAGCGAGCGAAGAAGAGTTCTGCCGATGTTCGCGTCGAGATTTGGAGTTTGAGGTTGGTCGACATGTGTTCCTTAAGGTTGCTCCGATGCGAGGTGTTTTGAGGTTTGGTAGCGTGGGAAGTTGAGTCCCCGTTTTATTGGTCCATTTGAGATCCTAGAGAGGATTGGCGAGTTGCTTACCGGGTTAGCCCTACCTCCGTCACTATCGTGGTGCATAGTGTTTTTCATGTATCGATGTTGAGGCGATGTGCCGGACCCGTCGCACATTGTGGACTTTGAGCCTTTGCGGTGAATGAGGATTTGAACTTCGAGGAGAAGCCGGTGAGGATCCTAGCCTTTGAGACCAAGGCGTTGCGTGTCGCGAGATTCGTTTGGTAAAGGTTCGATGGAGAGTCGGGATTACGAGGAGGCCACTTGGGAGGCGGGAAGACGAGATGAGGTTGCATTACCACGAGTACATTTTGTCTTAAGGACTTTCGAGGACGAAAGTCATAAAAGGAGGAATATTGTAACGACCAGGTTTTCTTCCGGTCTTCCGTATATGCCTAGGGGTAAATTGGTAATTTGGTCGGGCCGTCGAGGTCGTTTGTGTCTTTTCCATTACTAAAATTATTGGATGGTTTTTGTAGGTTTTGGAGGGGTTTGTGGTTTGGTTTGAGCAAGGTTTGTTGCAAAAGTAAAAATAAAGGGATTTGTCTTTGCAGTGGGGTTTGAACCCGGTCTCTGGGAAGCTTGTAGAGGGTGTGCCAATTGAGCCATTAGGTGCTCTTGTTGCTCTTTCTGCATCACATCTTAGTTAACCTTGGATTTTGGAGTTTTGGTGCATTTGGTTAAATGAAATAGAAATAGGTTATTTCATCTCCTTCTCCAAAACATCTCTTGGCGCCCAAGCTCTCCATCTCCATAGCCTTGCCGAGTTCTTCATCCTTGCATCTCCTTGGGTTCGATCATCATCATTCCGGTAAGTCTTCGTCTTCTTCATCTTCTCATTTGGGTGTTTTGTTTGGCGAATGTAAGAAAAAGGAGTGTGTGTGTGTGTGTTGTGCGGCCACCGAGGAGTCGGCCAAGAGCTCGTCGCATCGGCCCGGCTCGTCAGCAGACCGCCCCACTGTCGTCGCCGCGCCCGAATCTGTCCTCGCCAGCGCCCGTCGCGTCGGCCGATCGCTTGCGCGCCGGATCTGTCGAAGCGGCGAACCTCGCCGTTCGCCCGCGGCGATCGCCCGATCGCTCGCCACGCCGCCGAGAGACCTCGCCAGCGCGCCGGCGTCGTCGATCGATCGCCGCGCCGCCGCGCGCCCGCGCCCGAGCGCCGCGCGCCGCCGTCGACGCTGACGCCCGCGCCAGCGCGTCCTCCTGCCGCCGTGCTGCCGTGCCAAGCGCGCCAGCGCGTGTCCGTCCGTGCCGGCAGCGCAACCAGTAGCGTGTCCTGCCGTGCCCGGTACGCGGCCCCTTGCCCTTGCCGCCGAGCGGCTTGCGGCTGACCCCAAGCTCGTGTCGTCGCGCGCGTGAGTTCCCGAGCCGAGCTTGCTGTTTCTATTGTTGTTTAGATATTTTAGATCTTGATTATTGTTGGTTTGCTAGGTTCCCGCCGCTAGCTCGGGATTGTTCCGCGACTTAGGATTTGTGTGTAAAAGTCTTCCGACCAAGGTAAGGATTTCTTCACAGGGGTTGTGTGGACCTACTGTATATTTGTGATTGTTGTTTTGTATGCCTGTGTATGATTACTAGCATGTTTATCTCTAGGTGCTCTGTTCTGAATTCCTGACTGGCATGATCTCTTGTATTGTTTCTCATGTTAGCCCATGCTAGGTTGTTCTGTTCTAGCATGTTCGATATCTGTTCTTGCTTCGTAGTATCATGCTAGGTTCTTTGTATCGATGAGCACGTATTGGACCGCATTGATTGAATTGTTATTATTGTTAAGGTTTAGAATTCGGGTAGATAGCATCATCCGGGCCCGATGCATAAAGTATCTTGCATCTATGGCAAGGGCGATCGAGACAGATTCTCCGTCCTTGGACCCCGTGAGGGATTAGCTATCCCAACCGGTAGGCCCCGCAATCTTGGGTGAGGTGGTAGTCTAGCGATGCCCCAATGGTCGGGATGATGACTTGGCAATGCCTAGTCCCCGCGGCGGCGCACGTCCTCGGCGTGTTCGGCGGTAGCCCTGATTGCCACGATATAGGTAAGGGCGGCTTCTGGTGTAAGCCTACCATGACCCGTTCCTTAGCCTCGGTGCGGTGAGTACGGTGACATAGTTCACGTGTCCGGTCTCACACCCCTATGTCGGTGACACCGATCCGGAGAGATTTAGTTAGGCGTGGTATCCGGATATGGGCGGCTTGCCACTGACCGGCACCCCCATAGTGCTGTAGAAGCACGCGGTGCATCCTTACGCTCATTACAGGCGCCGTGGAGAGCTCCTCGGGATCTTGAGCGATGCACCTTTCGTATCGTCGTAGAGGCGGGTGAGGCCGGACTTGTTCCCGTATAGTGCGTTTAGTGTGTTGTGGTATTTCCGACTAAGACCCCGAGTTGGCATCCGAGGTCCAAGTGTGGACTTAGCTATGTGCTCCGCTCTGTGTTCGTTCTCATAGCTTGCATACATTCTTCTAGATGATCATGTATATCGTATTGTACCCGGTTGGGGATTCTTCTTTGGGTAATTCGTTACTCACCCTTATTCTGTGGTTTTCCCACGGGTAATCAAGCGGGAGACAGGGATGGTGAAGGAGGAGCTATGATCATGGGACTCTTTGTCATCTCTGATTGTTTTATTTTATTTATCATGACTCTTCACTTTTTATTATTTCCCTGAATGCATGTAGACGGGCACAGAGCCCCAGGATGTTTTCTTACGTTTTATGGATTCCAAAGATATTGGTACTTGTGGATTGTTTTAATGTTTTAATTAAATCTCTGATCAGTGTGCTTTTAGAAATGTATGTTTTGGTTGTTGAATGTTTCTGTTTTTACTTGGAATCCGAAATGTACTTTTCATAATGTCTTTTATTTTCACTACATGCATTGGGGTAAAGGCCCATTTAGAGCCCCTTTTGGGTCGGGTCTTTACATAGTCTAAGCGATGCCCCAACGGTCGGGATGATGACTTGGCAAAGCCTAGTCCCCGGCAAATGCAAACACGTCCTCGGCGTGTTCGGCGGTAGCCCTGATTGCCACTGTTAAGGTAAGGGCGGCTTCTGGTGTAAGCCTACCATGACCCGTTCCTTAGCCTCAAAGTGCGGTGGTACTGGTGACATAGTTCACGTGTCGAGTCTCACACCCTATGTCGGTGACACGTATCCGGAGATTTAGTTAGGCGTGGTATCCGGATATGGGCGACTTGCCACTAGACCGGCACCCCCATAGTGCAGTAGAAGCACGCGGTGCATCGTTACGCTCATTACAGCGCGCCGATGGAGAGCTCCTTGGGATCTTGAGCGAGTGCACCTTTCGTATCGTCGATGGCGGTGAGGCGGGACTTGTTCCCGTATAGCGCGTATAGTGTGTTGTGGTATTTCCGGACTAAGACCACGAGTTGGCATCCGAGGTCCAAGTGTGGACTTAGCTATGTGCTCCGCTCTGTGTTTGTACTCATAGCTTGCATACATTCTTCTAGATGATCATGTATATCGTATTGTACCCCGGTTGGGGATTCTTCTTTGGTAATTCGTTACTCACCCTTATTCGTGGTTTTCCACGAGTAATCAAGGCGGAGACAGGATGGTGAAGGAGGAGCCGTGATCATGGAATCCTGCTGTCATCTCTCGATTATTTTATTTTATCATGACTCTTGACTTTTGTTATTTCCCCGAATGCATGTAGACGGGCACGCAGTCCCGGGATGTTTTCTTACGTTTTATGGATTCCAAAGCATATTTGTACTTGTGGGTTGTTTTAATGGTTTAAATAAATCTCGATCAGAGTATGCTTTTAGAAATGTATGTTTTGGTTGTTGAATGTTTCTGTTTTTACTTGGGATCCGAAATGTATTTTTCATAATGTCGTTTATTTTCACTACATGCATTGGGGTAAAGGCCCATTTAGAGCCCCTTTTGGGTCGGGTCTTTACTGATTGGTATCGAGCTCGAGTCATAGATTCTGTGAGATGACCTTTTGTTGTAGGTCGTTTTTCCATGATCATCAAGACTCAAGCGATCATCAGTACGCGCTAAGTTTACTATTTGTTGTTGAAAAAGGGTTAAGAATTTACAATACCTATCATCTAGTGTATGCCTTGTTTGGTGTTGTGGAGTGGTGACAGAGCGAGTTTTGATTCGTTGTTGGTTTGGATGTAGATCGCCAAAGATGCTAGTCACCCGCATCGAGAGAGGAGGTTCGAGAGCGGTCGAGGTATCGGGGATCGGATCGACATCTGCGAGGACATCGTCCCAAGCCGACATCGATGGCATTCCACCAGCGAGCTCCTCTGTTACGCCTAGAGCGGGCGTTGAGGCGATCGAAGCGCCGTGAGAGCGCTCCTGGAGCGAGTTTGCTTTGAGTCTATGAGGGCTTTTATGGTCGGCATGTTGAGTGACCAGAGGGCGAGACCAGTGCCTTGTTGGCGGCGCAGCGGGAAGAGTCCCGAGCCCAGATCGAGCGGTGACTCGATTGGTTCAAAGAGCTCGGTAGCACCTCCAGCTCCTCGGGAGCAAGTAGCCCCAGGCGTATATGGCGAGGGTGCCGAGGAATTGGGTAGGTGGTGAAGGATTTTGTGAAGTGGAAGCTTTGAGAAGTTTGATGCCACCGGTGATGCGCTAGCGCGCAGCCGTGGATTGCCCATCCGGAGTACACCTTCCGATCATGGTGTGCCCCGATATTCGAGAGGCCGAGGTGTGCGGCTCATGTGCTAGAAGGCACAATGAGATGGTGGTGGGAGTCCACCTTGAGCGAGAGACCACCGGGTCTCCACCCGCTACTTGGGAGTTCTTCAAGGCCGAGTTCAAGGTAAAGTTCATCGGTGATGAGGCTCAAGAGAAGATGGTGGAGCTCTTCCAGGACTCAGAAGCGAGGTTCTACGATTCCATTGAGGATTATGAGCGCAAGTTCTCGAGTATGGGTATTTTGCTCCTCGGTTGATTGCCACCCCTGAGTGAAGATTCGGAAGTTCATATCCGGATTGAGGCGGGTGTTTCCCGAGATGTCGGGGCTCGGCCCCGACACTTATGCTAGAAATCATCCCAGTTGGCCACGATCTATAATGGGAAGTATCCTGCTGAGCGGTGGTTGCCGCTCTGTTCGGCGTCTGTTCCACCAGCAGTGGGTAAGAGAAAGTTTGAGTTTAGGGGTAGCGGCCAGCGTCGCCAAGGGCAGTTCCAAAACCGGGATCAGTTTAGGGCCCCGATCCGTTTCGGCCTCGCAAGCGAGGCGGTCCCAGCGCGTTCTGCTTGTGCTTCTTGCGGGAGGACCCACACTGGAGCTTGCGACGGGGCCCGAGAGTGTTTTTCGTTGTGGTAAAGAGGACATATGATCCGTTTCATCCTCGGCCAGGCTATGGCGGCTCGGCCAGCCAGCAAAGCGGCGAGGTCGAGTGTTTGCTACGACCGTCAGAGGCCGAGCGTCACGGATGCCGCTGTGGCGGTGTACGCTTCTTGTTTTAGATCAACTGCGCATTTGTCTTGTTTGATTCTGTTTCTACGCATTCATTTGTATCTGTGTTGTTTCTTTGAGCATGCTAAGTTGAGACTAGAGCCTCTAGGTTTTGAGTTATCTGTTGCAACTCCTTCGGGAGTTAGTATGTTAGCTAGAGATAAAATTAAGGATGGCCGGATCGAGATATCCGGAGAGTTGCTTGTAGCCACACTCATAGTTCTGCCTATGAGTGGTTTTGATGTGATTCTTGGTATGGAGTGGTTAGTTTTTGCTAACCACGCGCGTTGATTGATTGCCACCGGAAGAAGTAGTGTTCAGCCGCCCGGTCGTCCCGACTTTTAAGTTTCGTGGAGTCCAGGGTGGAGTTTGCCCGCCGATGGTGTCAGCTGTGAAAGCTCGTCGGTTGCTAGCTCATGGAGCTTGGGGCTACCTAGCCAAGTTGTCTGTGGAGAGCCGTCCCTTGGTCGATCGCGATCAGTGCCGGCCGTGCAGAGTTCGCGGATGTGTTTCTGAGGAGTTACCGGGGTTGCCCCAAAGAGAGAGGTTGACTTCATTATTGAGCTCGAGCCGGGACCCTCCCTATCTCGAAGGCTCCGTGTCGCATGGCGCCAGTGAGTTAAAGGCGAAGATTCGATTCACGGGAGATGTTAGATCGAGGGTTCATCCGTCCGAGTGTGTCCCCGTGGGGAGCACCGATTCTGTTTGTGAAAAAGAAGGATGGTTCTATGCGCTTATGTATTGATTATTACGCGAGCTTAATAAGGTGACGATGAAGAATAAGTATCCGCTGCCCCGTATCGACGATTTGTTCGATCGGCTTGAGGAGCTTCGTGTTCTCCAAGATAGATCTGAGATCCGGTTACCATCGATTGCGGATCGGGGATGCCGACATTCCTAAGACGACTTTCGAGTCTAGATATGGTCACTATGAGTTTGTGGTCATGTCGTTTGGATTGACCAATGCCCCACCAAGCGTTCATGGACATGATGGATAGGGTGTTCAAATCATTTTTGGGCGGCCGTCATCGTGTTCATTGACGATATTCGATTTATTCGAGGTCTAAGGAAGACCATGCGAGCATTTGAGGCGAGTATTGGCGGCTTTGAGGAAAACCAGACTTTATGCGAAGTTTTCCAAATGTGATTTCTGGTTGGAGCGGTGGCCTTCCTAGGCCACGTGGTTTCGAGAGATGGTATAGCCGTGGACCCCGCGAAGATTGAGGCCGTGAGTTCATGGGCCAAGCCGACTTCGATTCTTTAGATTCGCAGACTTTACGGTTTGGCGAGTTACTACCGTCGGTTCGTCAAGGACTTTTCTGCTTTAGCCTCTCCTCTCACTCGTCGACGAGGAAGGGTGTCGAGTTCGTTTGGGACAAAGGTGTGATGAGAGCTTTGCGAGGCTCAAGCGCGCAGCTTTGACTTCAAAGACTGATGTTGGCGATCCCGGAGGGGACAGTGGTTTCGTGGTCTCTGATGATGCTTCCAAGTTTGGATTAGGTTGTGTGTTGATGCAAAGACGGGAAGGTCATTGCCTATGCTTCCCGTCACCGAAGCCGTATGAGCGAGAACTACCCGACTCATGATATGGAGTTGGCGCAGCGATGGTGTTTGCACCAAGATTTGGAGGCATTACACCGTATGGTGAGCGGATTCAGATGTTTACCGATCACCAGAGCCTCAAGTATCTGTTTACTCAGAAGGAGTTGATGTAACGACCCAGGTTTTCATCCCGGTCTTCCAGGTATGCCCTAGGGGTATTTTGGTAATTTGGTCGGGCCGTCGTGTCGTTTGTGTCTTTTCCAGATTACTAAAATTATTGGATGGTTTTGTAGGTTTTGGAGGGGTTTGTGGTTTGGTTTGAGCAAGGTTTGATGCAAAAGTAAAAATAAAGGAATTTGTCTTTGCAAATGGGTTTGAACCCGGGTCTCCTGGGAAGCTTGTAGAGATGTGTGCCAATTGAGCCATTAGGTGCTCTTGTTGCTCTTTCTGCATCACATCTTAGTTAACCTTGGATCTTTGGTGTTTGGTGCATTTGGTTAAATGAAATAGAAATTAGGTTTGTTGTGTTTTCTTCTCCAAAAGAGTTGTGGCCGCCCAAGCTTTCTCCCAAGCTCTCCTTGCCGATTCTTCTTCCCTTGCATCTCCTTGGGATCGTTCATCATCATTCCGGGTAAGTCTTCATCCTCTTCATCTTCTCGATTGGGTGTTCTTGTTGGCCGAAGGTAAGGAGAAGAGCTTGTGTGTGTGTGTTTGTAGCAGGCTGCCCAGCATGCCCAGATCTGCCAAAGAAGAAGCCCAGCCGCCCAGATCGCTCTAGCAAGAAGCCCCAGTCGCCCCAGATCGCGCAGCCAAGCGAGCACCAGCCGCCCGGACCGCCAATTTTTCGTCGCAGCCTCGTCGCGCGCACCGCTGCCGAGCAGCCACCGCCGCAGCGCCTTCGC
This sequence comes from Sicyos edulis, assembly GCA_036507275.1. Lineage (NCBI taxonomy): Eukaryota > Viridiplantae > Streptophyta > Magnoliopsida > Cucurbitales > Cucurbitaceae > Sicyos > Sicyos edulis. The sequence goes on from CM071851.1 coordinate 31,148,940, forward strand.
GCCGCTCTCGCGCTCGCGCGCGTGCGCGCCGCGTCGCGCCGCTTCGCTCAAGCGCCAGCCGCGCTCTCGTCGTCGTCGCTTGCCGCGCCAGTGCGCTGCGCCAGCCCGGCCGTCACGCATGCGCGCGCACTGCGCTACCCGCCTCGCTGCTGCCCGTCAGCGCCCGGTGTCGCGCCCTACACCCACTCCGCCCCTTCTGCGCCCGTCAGCGCCCAGCCGAGCCACGTCTTTGCTGCCTGCCGTCTCGCGTGTCAGTAGAGCGCGTGAGTTGCTCCGAGCCGAGCCTTGTTTATTTTATTATATTTAGGCTTATGGATTATGATTATCATTGTTTTGTTAGGTTCTCGGTAGCTAGCTCGGGTTTGTTCCGCACTTAGGATTTGTGTGTAGAAGCCTCCCACCAAGGTAAGGATTTCTTACAGGAGTTGTGTGGGCCTGCGCGGTATATTTGTGATTGTTGTTTTGTATGCACTGTGTGATTACTAGCATGTTTAGCCCTAGGTGCTCTGTTGCAATTCTGATGGCATGAACTCTTGTATTGTTTCTCATGTTAGCCCATGCTAGGTTGTTCCGATACGGCATGTTCGATATCTGTTCTTGCTTCGTAGTATCATGCTAGGTTCCTTGTATCTGTTGAGCACGTATTGGACTGCATTGATTGAATTGTTATTATTGCTATGGTTTAGAGTTCGGTGTAGGTAGCATCATCCGGCCGGATGCATAACGTAACTTGCATCCCCGACGAGGGCGTGCGAGATGGTACTCGTCCCTGATCCCGTTAGGGTTTAGCTAACCCTAACGGTGGCCTCGCAATCTTGGGTGAGGGTGGCGGTCGTTAAATGCCCCAACGGTCGGGATGATGACTTGGCATTGCCTCATCCCGGCGATCGACACGTCCTCGGCGTGTTCGCCGTAGCCCTTGATTGCCACCGATAGGGCAAGGGCGGCTTCTGGTGTAAGCCTACCACGACCGATTCCTTAGCCTCAAAGCGGTGGTTCAGTGACATAGTTCACGTGTCCGAGTCTCACACCCCTATGTCGGTGACACCGATCCGGAGATTTAGTTAGGCGTGGTGGTGGACATGGGCGGCTTGCCCACTAGACCGGCACCCCCCATAGTCTGCAGTGCACGCGGCGCGCGCTTACGCTCATTACAACGCCGGCCAGGAGAGCTCCTCGGGATCTTGAGCTAGTGCACCTTTCGTGATCGACAGAGATGTCAGGCCGAGGCCGGACTCGTTTCTCGTATAGGGCGTAGTGTGTGGTGGATTTATTTCCGGACTAAGACCCTGAGTTGGCATCCGAGGTCCAAGTGTGGACTTAAGCTATGTGCTCTATTCTGTGTTTGTACTCATAGCTTGCATACATTCTTCTAGATGATCATGTATATCGTATTGTACCCGGTTGGGGATTCTTCTTTGGTAATTCGTTACTCACCCTTATTCTACGTGGTTTTCCACAGTAACCAAGCGGCGAGACAAGGATGGCTGAAGGAGGAGCTGTGATCATGGAATCTGCTGTCATCTCTGACCATTTTATTATATCATGACTCTTGACTTTTGTTATTTCCCCTGAATGCATGTAGACGGGCACGGAGCCCTAGGATGTTTTCTTACGTTTTATGGATTCCAGCATATTTGTACTTGTGGAATGTTTAAATGGTTTAAATAAATCTCGATCGTAGTATGCTTTTAGAAATGTATGTTTTGGTCGTTGAATGTTTCTGCTTTTACTTGGGATCCGAAATGTATTTTTCATAATGTCTTTTATTTTCAATACATGCATTGGGGTAAAGGCCTATTTAGAGCCCCTTTTGGGTCGGGTCTTTACTGATTGGTATCGAGCTCGAGTCATAGATTCTCAGAGACCGACCTTTTGTTGTAGGTCATCCTTCCATGATCACCAGCACTCCGACAGTCATCAGGTACGCCTAGGTTTATTGTTTTAGAAAGAAAAAAAAGGGTTAAGAATTTGCAATACCTTTCATCTAGTGTATGCCTTGTGTAGTGTTGTGTAGCGGAGACGAGCAGTGTAAAGACCCGACCCAAAAGGGCTCTAAATAGGCCTTTACCCCAATGCATGCATTCAAAGGAAAGGACAATATGCAAATAAGTTTTCGATTCCCAGTTAAAACAAAACAATCAAGGTTCAATCGAAAATCAATATAGTTTGTTTGAAACTCATCCCTGTCTCCAAGCACTGTTTCAAGGCAAATACATTTCCAAAACGTACACTCGATCGAGATTTATTAAAACATTTGAAACATCCTCAAATTCGATGGAAAGCGGGAATCCATAAAAACATTCGAAAAACATCCTAGGGCTCAGTGCCTTGCTACATGCATTCAGGGAAAAATAAAAGACAAGAGTCATAGAAATAAAAAGTCGAGACGACAAAGAAGTTCCCATGATCATAGCTCCTCCTTCACCATCCCGCCTCGCGCCATGGTTACTGAAAGATAAGTAAGGGTGAGTAACGAATTACTCAAGAAGAATCCCCAACCGGGTACAATACGATGCACATGGTCATCTAGATGAGTGTATGCAAGCTATGAATATAAACACGAGAATAGAGCACATAGCTTAAGTCCACACTTGGACCTCGGATGCCAACTCGGGGTCTTAGTCCGAATAATCCACACCACACAATACGCCCCTAAACGAGAACCAAGTCTCGGCCTCGGCTGCTCTCTGTCGATCGATCTGAAAGGTGCACTAGCTCAAGATCCCGAGGAGCTCTCCTGGTCGTGCGCCAATGAGCGTAAGCATGCACCGCGTGCTACTCGCAGACTATGGGGTGCCGGGTCTAGTGGCAAGCCGCCCATGTCCAATCCACCACGCCTAACTAAATCTCGGATCGGTGTCACCGACATAGGGGTGTGAGACTCGACACGTGAACTATGTCGGCTGAACCACCGCACTTTGAGGCTAAGGAACCGGCCGTGGTAGGCTTACACCGAGAAGCGGTCCTTGCCCTAACAGTGGCAATCAAGGGCTACGGCCGAACACGCCGAGGACGTGCCGATCGCCGGGACGCGAGGCAATGCCAAGTCATCATCCCGACCGCTTGGGGCATTTAACGATCTGCCACCCTCACCCAAGATTGCGGGGCCTACCGGTCGGGTTAGCTAAACCTAACGGGGTCGGGGACGAGAATCTGTCTCGACGTCCCTGCCATGGATGCAAGATACTTTATGCATCAGGCCCGGATGATGCTACCTACCCACACTTTAATCTATCATATCAATAACATACAATCCAATACAATCCAAAACGTGCTCAACAGATACAACGAACCTAGCATGGTACTACAAAGCAAGAACAGACATGAGCATGCTAGAACGGAACAACCTAGCATGGGCTAACATGAGAGAACAACATACGGTCATGCTAGTCGAGAATTGAACAGAGCACCTAAACTATACATGCTGATAATCACAAACAAACATACAAACAACAATCACATAGAACATCGCAGGGTCCACACAACTCCGGTAAGAAATCCTTACCTGGCCGGGAGGCAACTACACACAAAAATCCTAAGCTGCGATCGATCCCGAGCTATCTAACGAGAACCTAACAAACACAATAATAATCACAATCCATAGGCCTAAACATAAAAATAAACAAGGCTTGGCTCGGGAGCAACTCACGCGGCGCGCGGCCGACACGCTGAGACGGCAGACAAATGATGGCGAGGCTGCTGCTTGGCGCTGGCGGGCGGCGAGTCGTGGCGGTCGGGCGCTGGCGCGATAGCGCAGATGGGCGGCAGAGCTGGCGCGCGCTACGCACGCGCCGGCCGGCCCGGCCGCAGCACGCGCGCGAAAGCTGGACAAGCTGAAGCGAGACGGACACGCGGCGCTTACTGCGACGACGGCGCGCGCGGCAACGAGCGCTCTGACGCGCGATTTCGCTGCCGCGATCCTCGGCTTCGCGAGAGCTCGGCGATTCTGGCTGGCGAGATCCGAAATTTCGCGACAGGCTGTCTCTGGCGTCTCTTGAGGCGCGATAGGGCCGCTCGAGCGTCTCATGAAGCCGCGATAGGGGCGCTCGAAAGCGTCGCTCATTCGGCCGCCGAGCGACAGTCGCTTTCGATGGCACTGCGAGGGCGATGGAGCCGCGACTCGGGCGATCTGGGCTTGCTTCTTTGGTGCGATCCGGTCGGTGGGGCCGGCGACGGTGGGGGGCTGGTTGGGGCTCCTCTCGGCAGTGCCGCAAACAAACATACACACACAACCACACTCTTCTATTTTCATTCGGCCAAGAAGAACTCAAATCGGAGAAGACGAAGAGACGAAGAAACTTACCCGGAAAGACGATCGAACCACGAGTGCAAAAAGGGGATGAAAATCGGCTTGGAGCTTGGGAGGGGAAAGCTTGTGCGGCCAAGAGGTGATTTGGAGAAGAAGATGGAATAAACCTAATTTCTTTTCATTTAACCAAAATCACAAAACTCCAAAGATCCAAGGGTAACTAAGATATGACGCGGAAAGAGTAACAAGAGCTCTCCATAGCTCAATCTGCACGCATCCTCACGAGCTTTCCCGAGACCCGGTTCGAATCCCACCACAACACAAATTCCTTTATTTTTACTTTTGCATCTACCCATGCTCAAACCAAACCACAAAGCCTAAAAACCTTCATAAAACCATCCAATAATTTTAGCAACTGAAAAAGACATAAACGGCCTGTGCGCCCGACCAAATTACCAAAATACCCCGGGGCATACCTCGAAGACCGGGATGAAAACTCGGGCCGTTACAATATTCCCTTCTTTTTATGACTTTCGTCCTCGAAAGTCCTTAAAAATTGAATAAAGACAGATATCTGCAATCTCATCCCGTCTTCCCGCTCAAGCGCGGCCTCCTCTGAACTCAAACTCCTCCACCGAACTTTTACCAGACGGATCTCACGATTATGCAACGTCTTCGTCTCAAGGACGAGAATACTCACAGGCTTCCTCTCGAAGCTCAAATCCTCAATCGGCCGCAAAGGCTCAAAGTCCACACTGAGAGCGATGGGTCCGACACATCTTTGCCTCACACCGATACATGAGAACACTCGCACCCTGACGACAATGACAGAAAAAGCTAACCAATATGCAACTCGCCAATCCTCTCGAGAATCTCAAATGGTCCAACAACGGGAGACTCCACTTCTCCCGCTTACCAAACCTCAACACAACTCACAACGGCACAACCTTAACAAAGACGCATTGTCCAACCTCAAACTCTAAAACTCAACGCCGAACATCGTGAAACTTTCATGCCTGCTCTGAGCTAACCACAAACGAGCTCAACCTCCTGCACAACACCTCTGGTCAACTGCAGCAACACAGGACCCAAAACAACACTGACGGCCACCAACCTTTTCTCACAGCACTAGAGACCTGCAACACTTACCATACAATGCCTCAATGGAACCACAAGAACTGACCGCTGAGAACTGCAACCCAAGGCAACCTCCTAAAGCCACACCGGGTCTCCCGCCGCTAATCACGGAAACACCAACTCGCAACAAGCTCCGGAAGGATCTCGCTCACTCTTCCCAAAAGACCATCGGTCGAGGGGTCAAAACTCTCTGAGAATCGCACTCGGCTCATAAGCCTCTTAACAACGCTCTCGAAACCACGGTGCATCAACGCATCGCCTAGAACAAACCTTTGCCACACACCGGTGACAACAACTCCAGCCTGAAACTAACATGCCTCTACTCCATAGAAATGGCATCTGCACACGAAACGAGGTGCGAGCTCTCACTACTGAAACCAATCCTCCAAGAATCTAATCTCACACAACAACCTCAACTAACTGACAGCTCCCACACGGAAAACTTACAATCCAACAACTTGAGTGCTACGGCCTCGGAAGCTCAAACAACTACAACTGCATAGCTATGCCAATCCACTCATCTCTAGCTCGACTCAAATCACTAGCTGGGCAAGACAACTTGCAAACAACCAGGCCCCAGAGGGCTCCATCCACTAAACTTACCTTCATGCAAACAACGGAACAAAGCTCGCCTCAATTATGAAACACATCTCACAAGTCCAAACGATAACACATACAGGCTTAACCCTCAAGCTTAGGCTTAATGCATCTTCCCACCGAAACTTAATAAACGGAACTCCACTACCTGGTCAACACCAACTACCAAGAACAAGAATACCAACAATGGCTGGCAGAGTGCAAGCTACACTAGCCAGCAAGGATCCCTAATCCAGCCACAAAGGTGCAACCTCATCCACAACTGAAACAAAGGGGCCTTCAACTACAAAGGTGCAACAGCTTCCAAGCCAACACTCAAAACCTTAACCAACTAGGCCAAACACTCATAGGAGGCAGAACAACCCTTACTGCAACTTCCGAACACCCACTCACGAGTCCGCTTAGCTAGACAAACAACTGCTTCCAAGCAGCCAACAAACTTTTCCTCCTACTAGCACCACTACCACCAATTCCAAGACCAAGGAATAACCTGACAACTCCCAAGGAGAAACAGGTCCTTACAAGCAGACATCAGAAGGACAGAGAGCTTCACAACTGCTCGCTGTCTTGCTCAGCTAAGCACAACATCCAACTCTCCCAGAGGCAACCACAAGGGGTCCACCACAGACTAGACCGCCAACCACGAGCAAGAGAAGACTCACCCCCAAACAACAAATAAGGGCACTCTCAAACTCTGGGAACAGGAGAGACATCCTACAGGGCACACCACTTACCCACGAACAAGGCTAACTCCTTGGCAACTCGGAAACCACACCTTGGCCAACATCAAGCACCAACTTGCCACCACACCGGAACCAAATCCGGACTCTACTCCAAACAAACTCTGGCTTGCTAGCCTACCAAAACTGCCAGCAACTCACCCGAGGCTACAAACTACTCGACTCTGGCTTGCCAACTAAACTCACTACCTGGGTCTGACTGAGCTCTGGTGAGGCTCTCCACAACTAGGGTTCTTCGACAACCCTCGACACACACTGTCGTCTAACGGTCTAACAACCAACTACCTGAACAAACAACTCCTTTTCCCAGCATCACAACCACGCTGGCCTGCTCCGAACCTCGAAACCAAAAAGACCAGAAACGCTTCAGAATGTGTCATCCTCCTACTCAAAGCATCAGCCACAACGTAGCTTCCACCCAGGGTAAGGATTTCGAGCAACACTCTTAGCAACTACGAACAGGAACTACGCGGCTTCACTACAACCACCATTTGTTCAGTACCATCTGAACTCCAACCAAGAGCCACAAGAGGTTCCACCCACCAAGCTTAGGTTCAACTTAACAAACTTGCCTAAGCAACAACCCCAACTACGAGCACGGTATCCTTACAACCTCAACTAAAGCCTTACAACATCCACCGAGTCCAACTTCTCCGTGAACCGAGCACCGCTTCTCCAATGCAAACCCTACATGGTTCGGAACTCTCGCCACTAGAACGAACTACACGAAACACACTTGTGTGCACAACTCCCAACCTTCCTTTAGAGATCCAAGACTAACAAGCGCTTTTCCACAAAGCAACGATAACTCCCCGCAAATGATACAAACAATCCAAGGAACACCAAAAGTCCCATCTCCACACGATACTGCCGAGAGCAACCTTGCTCTACCAAAGCATAATCATGCCAAACCAAACTTACTTTATACCAAGCCTCTACCAAGGGTGCTTACCCCAAGGCATCCAAAACCTCTCGCAAGGCATCACTCATCTCGCCTCAAAAGCATCCAACTCGCCTCATAGGCATCCAAATCATCCGATAAGCATCCAACTCATGGTCCCTCACCGGACCAAACTCGCATCTACAATGCTCAACTCTCCTCGATTTAGGCACTCGAAGGTAGTTGACCGCACTACCAACCACAAGGAAAATCTCTTGGCCTTAACACTAGCGCGAGACTCACGCTCACCAACATTTACCAACCGGCAACCTCTTGACTTACTCAACCTCCGTAAACACCGGGAAGAGGCTCCGCTCCTCTCGAGCATCCTTTCGCTTGTAGTCCATCGACTACCACCGAACTAGCCCTCCGCACGACCTAAACGGGTGCAACCGCCATAAACAGATCCAAGGCTAAAGGAGTACGCTGAACTCCGAACGGCATAGAACCATCTGCTATGCCCAAGCCAAACTCAAGCTCGAACCAGACTTAGTGCCAAAGTGGCACACCAACCAATGCACCTCAAGTGCTACTACTACCAAATCCACATCCGAGGAAGTCAATGTTAAACAACAACAGCTCGCAAGGGGGCAAAGATGACCCTTCATCCGCCTCAAGCCACTAACACGGCAACTTGCCAAACAATCGGCGCGATGGTGGAGACTCGCTAGTCCACCTCTCACAAGGGACTTCCACCACCATCCGATGAACCAAACAAAGACAGAACGACACACCTCGGCCTCTCGAATGCAGCGGCATCCCACACGCGGATGCTAAACTCAAACTCGCCAACTACTTTACTACTAACAAAGAGGACTTACTAAAACATAGAGCTCTCTGAGGCATCCATTTGCCAAATCAAGGCGTCTCCATCAACGCCAACAAACTCATCTGAATAAACTCACGATCATGCCCTCCCGGGAACCTCCGGCTACAAGAGCTACTGGGGAAAAATGCTGAAACAAACTCGATACCGGGCTATCTGTGCCGGACTCCTCACTACGCGCTACAAATCTGCGCTGGTCTCCGCTCTCTCGATAGCTAAAGACACGCCATCAAATCTCTCATGGTCGGAGCACACTCTGCTCAAGGAGACTCACTCGAGGCGCCGCTAGCCTCTACCCCCCTCCTCTAGGCAACTCAATGCCGGGGCCAAATCGGCATGCGGGCCTAACAACCACGACGCGGCCTCAACATCAACACGATCGGTCCAACTCCTCGGTCGGTCATGCCAAACGTCCCGCTCCTCGGTGCGATCAACATATCGGGCGATCCGCACGAAGCACCTCCACCCTCTCACTAGGGAAAAGAAAGAATCGGGCCACAAATGGCCAACGAGTCTAAGCTCGCCTCCCTGCGAACGACGTCCCGGGGCATCCGAATCTATCTGGATACCTCAACAAGCCGCTAAACAAACCGCTCGCATCATGGAAAGTTGGCATGATGGCTCACTAAGCCCAAACCAACAACGAGTCGAAACTCGCTTTCGTCTCCGCTACACAACACTACACAAGGCATACACTAGATGAAAGGTATTGTAAATTCTTAACCCTTTTCTAAACAACGAAAACTTAGCGCGCACTGATGACCGCCGGAGTGCCGGTGATCATGGGAAAGACGACCTACAACAAAAGGTCGGTCTACAAAGTCTATGACTCTGAGCTCGATACCAATCAGAAAGACCCGACCCAAAAGGGCTCTAAATAGGCCTTTACCCCAATGCATGCATTCAAAGGAAAGGACAATATGCAAATAAGTTTTCATTCCCAGTTAAAACAAAACAATCAAGGTTCAATCGTAAATCAATATAGTTTGTTTGAAACTGTCCCTGTCTCCAAGCACTGTTTCAAGGCAAATACATTTCCAAAACGTACACTCGATCAGAGATTTATTAAAACATTTGAAACATCCTCAAATTCAAAAGCGGGAATCCATAAAAACATTGAAAACATCCTAGGGCTCTGTGCCTTCTACATGCATTCAGGGGAAAATAAAAGACAAGAATCATAGAAATAAAAAGTCGAGACGCAAAGAAAGTTCCCATGATCATAGCTCCTCCTTCACCATCCCGCCTCGCGCCATGGTTACCTGAAAGATAAGTAAGGGTGAGTAACGAATTACTCGAGAAGAATCCCCAACCGGGTACAATACGATGCACATGGTCATCTAGATGAGTGTATGCAAGCTATGAATATAAACACGTAATAGAGCACATAGCTTAAGTCCACACTTGGACCTCGGATGCCAACTCGTGGTCTTAGTCCGGAATAATCCACACCACACAATACGCCCTAAACGAGAACCAAGTCTCGCCTCGGCTGCCTCATCGTCGATCACGAAAGGTGCACTAGCTCAAGATCCCGAGGAGCTCTCCGTCGTGGCGCCAGAATGAGCGTAAGCATGCACCGCGCTGCTACTGCAGACTATGGGGTGCCGGGTCTAGTGGCAAAGCCGCCCATGTCCATCCACCACGCCTAACTAAATCTCGGATCGGTGTCACCGACATAGGGTGTGAGACTGACACGTGAACTATGTCGGCTGAACCACCGCTTTGAGGCTAAGGAACCGGCCGTGGTAGGCTTACACCAGAAGCGGTCCTTGCCCTAACAGTGGCAATCAAGGGCTACGGCCGAACACGCCGAGGACGTGCCGATCGTCGGGGGCGAGGCAATGCCAAGTCATCATCCCGACCGCTGGGGCATTTAACACCGCCACCCTCACCCAAGATTGCGGGGCCCTCACCGGTCGGGTTAGCTAAACCCTAACGGGGTCGAGGGATGAGAATCGTCTCGACGCCCCGCCATGGATGCAAGATACTTTATGCATCGTGCCCGATGATGCTACCTACCCACACTTTAATCTATCATATCAATAACATACAATCCAATACAATCCAAAACGTGCTCAACAGATACAACGAACCTAGCATGGTACTACAAAGCAAGAATAGACATGAGCATGCTAGAACGGAACAACCTAGCATGGGCTAACATGAGAGAACAACATACGAAGTCATGCTAGTCGAGAATTCGTGAACAGAGCACCTAAACTATACATGCCGATAATCACAAACAAACATACAAACAACAATCACATAGAACATCGCAGGTCCACACAACTCCAGTAAGAAATCCTTACAGGCCGGAGGCAACTACACACAAAAATCCTAAGCCGCGCGATCGATCCCGAGCTATCTAACGAGAACCTAACAAACACAATAATAATCACAATCCATAGGCCTAAACATAAAAATAAACAAGGCTTGGCTCGAGCAACTCACGCGCGCGCGGCCGACACGCGGACGGGCAGAGAATAAGATGGCGAGGCGGCTGGCTGGCGCTGGCGGGCGCTGATGGGCGGCGGGTCGGTCGGGCGCTGGGCGCCGACAGCGCGAGATGGGCGGCAGAGCCGGCGCACGCGCTGACGGCCGCGGCGGCGGCGCAGCAGCACGGGCGCGACAAGCCGAAGCGGACGGACCGCGCGCGCGCGCGCGCGACGACGGCGCGCGCGCGGTGACGAGCGTCTCGACGCGCGATGATCTTCTTCTGCAGGCTCGGCAGGCGCATCTGGCTGGCGAGATCTGGCCGCGATGGGGCCGCTCTGGCGTCTCTTGGCCGCGATGGGCCGCTCGAGCGTCTCTTGGAAAGGACGCGGCGGGCTGCCTGGCGTCTGGCTCGGCCTTGCCGCGCGCGACAGTGCTCGATGGCGGCACCGCAGGGGCGATGGAGCCGGGGCGACTCCGGCGATCTGGGCTTGCTTCTTTGGTGCGATCGGTCGGCCGGGGCTGCGACGGTGTGAAATTTCTTGGTGAGGCTCCTCTCGGCAGCCGCAAACAAACATACACACACAACCACACTCTTCTATTTTCATTCGGCCAAGAAGAACTCAAATCGGAGAAGACGAAGAGACGAAGAAACTTACCCGGAAAGACGATCGAACCACGGGCCGCAAAGGGGATGAAAATCGGCTTGGAGCTTGGGAGGGGAAAGCTTGTGCGCCAAGAGGTGATTTGGAGAAGAAGATGGAATAAACCTAATTTCTTTTCATTTTAACCAAAATCACAAAACTCCAAAGATCCAAGGGTAACTAAGATATGACGCGGAAAGAGTAACAAGAGCTCTCCATAGCTCAACTGCACGCATCCTCACAGCTTTCCCGAGACCGGGTTCGAATCCCACCGCAACACAAATTCCTTTATTTTTACTTTTGCATCTACCCATGCTCAAACCAAACCACAAAGCCTAAAAACCTTCATAAACCATCCAATAATTTTAGCAACTGAAAAAGATATAAACGGCCCCGACGGCCCGACCAAATTACCAAAATACCCCCAGGGCATACCTCGAAGACCGGATGAAAACTCGGGCCGTTACAAGCGTGTTCTCGACTCGTTGTTGGTTTGGGCTTAGTGAGCCATCATGCCAACTTTCTCGATGCGAGCGGTTTGTTTAGCGGCTTGTTGAGGTATCCAGATAGATTCGGATGCCCTTGGGACATCGTTCGAGAGGGAGGCGAGCTTAGACTCCGCTGGCCATTTGTGGCCCGATTTGTCGCTTTTCCCCAGTGAGAGGGTGGTGGTGCTTCGTGCGGTCGCCAAGATGTTGATCGCACCCGCAGGAGCAGGGCGCTTGGCATGTCCGACCGAGGAGTTGGACCGATCGTGTTGATGTTGAGGCGCGTCGTGGTTGTTAGGCCCGCATGCCATTTGGCCCCGCAGCTGAGTTGCCTAGAGGAGGGGGTAGAGGCTAGCGGCGCCTCAGTGAGACTCCTTGAGCGAGTGTGCTCCAACCATGAGAGATTTGATGGCGTGTCTTTAGCTATCGAGAGCGGAGACCCAGCGCGCATTTGTAGCGCGTAGTGAGGAGTCCCGAGGCACAGATAGCCCAAATGACAGAGTTTGTTTCAACATTTTTCCCCCAAAGAGCTCTTGTAGCCCCTGAGGTTCCCTTTTTGGGCATGATCAGCAGTTTATTCAGATGAGTTTGTTGGCGTTGATGGAGACGCCCGGTGTTGGCAAATGGATGCCTGTAGAGAGCTCGATGTTTTAGTAAGTCCTACTGCTAGTAGTAAAGTAGTTGGCCAGGTTTGAGTTTAGCATCCGTGTGTGGGATGCCCTGCGGTTCAGAGGCCGAGGTGTGCCGTTCCTGTGTTGTTTGGTTCATCAGATGGTGGTGGAAGCCCCTTGTGAGAGGTGGACTAGCAGAGTCTCCACCGGTGGCCCGATTGTTTGGCAAGTTGCCGTGTTAGTGGCTTGAGGCAGATGAAGGGTCATCTTTGCCCCCTTGCGAGCCTGTTGTTGTTTAACAGCCCAGCTTCCTCAGATGTGGATTTGGTAGTAGTAGCACTTGAGGTGCATTGGTTGGTGTGCCACTTTGGCACTAAGTCTGGTTCAGGCTTGAGTTTGGCTTGGGCATAGCAGATGGTTCTATGCCGTTCGGAGTTCAGCGTACTCCTTTAGCCTTGGATCTGTTTATGGCGCTTGCACCCGTTTAGGTCGTGCGGAGGGGCTAGTTCGGTGGTAGTCGATGGACTACAAGCGAAAGGATGCTCGAGAGGAGCCGGAGCCTCTTCCCGGTGTTTCGGAGGTTGAGTAAGTCACAGTTGCCGGTTGGTAAATGTTGGTGCGCGTGAGTCTCGCGCTAGGGTTAAGGTCAAGAGATTTTCCTTGTGGTTGGTAGTGCGGTCAACTACCTTCGAGTGCCTAAATCTGAGGCGAGTTGAGCATTGTAGATGCGAGTTTGGTCCAGCTGAGGGACCATGAGTTGGATGCTTTTGAGGCGAGATGAGCTGATGCCTTGCGAGAGGTTTTGGATGCCTTAGGGGTAAGCACCCTTGGTAGAGGCTTGGTATAAGTAAGTTTGGTTTGGCATGATTATGCTTTGGTAGAGCAAGGTTGCCTCAGCTTCGAGTATCGTGAGGAGATGGGACTTTTGGTGTTCCTTGGATTGTTTGTATCGCTGCCAGGAGTTATCGTTGCTTTGTGGAAAAGCGCTTGTTAGTCTTGGATCTCTAAAGGAAGGTTGGGAGTTGTGCACACAAGTGTGTTTTGTGTGGTTCGTTCCGTGGCGAGAGTTTCAGATCCATGTAGGGTTTGCTTTGGAGATCTCGTGCTCAGTTCCTTGAGAAGTTGGACTCCAGGTGGTTGTTGTAAGGCTTTGGTTGAGGTGGTAAGGATACCGTGCTCGTGGTATCAAGTTGTTGCTTAGGCAAGATTTGTTAAGTTGGGCCTAAGCTTGGTTGGCGGATCTTCTTGTTGATCGTTGGTTGGAGTTCAGTTGGAAACTGAACAAGAGCGGTGGTAGCTAAGCCGCGTGGTTTCTGATCGTCATGGCTAAGAGAGTTGTTCGGATCCTTCCTTGGGTAGAAGTTATGTTGTGGCCGATGCTTTGAGTAGGAGGATGACGCATTCTGTAGCGTTTCGGGTCCTCTAGGTTCCCAAGGAGTTGGAGTTGGCCAAAGATGGTTGGGATGCCGGAAATTGGAGTTGTTTGTTCAGCGGTTTGTCCTGTTAGATCGTATGCCTAAGAAGCGGTGTGTGTCGAGGGTTGCCGAAGAACCCTAGGTTGTGGAGTGCCTCTCCAGAGCTCAGTCAGGCCCAGCTAGTGAGTTTCAGTTGGCTAGCTGGAGGCGTGTAGTTGTAGCCTCGGTGGAGTTGCTAGCAGTCTTGGTAGACTAGCAAGCTAGTGTTTGTTTGGAGTAAAGTCCGGAGTGGTTTCGGTGTGGTGGCAAGTTGATGCTTGGTGTTGACCAAGGTGTGAATTGGAGTTGCTAGAGTTTAGTTTTGCTCGTGGGGGCGAGTGGTTTGTGCCATGTTGGTTGTTTTTCCTGTTTCCAGGATGTTGAGTTGCCCCGTTTGGCATTTGGAGGTTCAGTCTGAGATGGACCCTTGTTGTGCCCCGTGAGATTAGATGTTGTTGCTCTGGTGGAGCAAGACAGTGAGCGTATGTGGAGTTCTCTGTCCGTTGGTTGTCTGCTTGTAAGAGCCGTTTCCTTCGGGGAGTTGTCAGGTTACTCCCTTGGTCTTGGAGTTAATGGTGGAAGCGCTAGCTTGAAGGAAAAGTTTGTTGGTCGCTTGGAAGTAGTCGTTTGTCCAGCTTAAGCGGATTCTTGGATGGTGCTCTAGAGGCCGCAGATAAAGGTTGTTCTGCCTCTTGTGAGTGTTTGGCCAAGATTTGGTTCGTTTGTTGTTTCGAGAGCTAGTTCGGTTCTAGCTGGAGGGCGTTGCCCTGAGGTCTTGTTCCTAGTCAGTAAGTTTTGGGAGTTGACCCCTCCCTCGGCAGATTGAGCAAGTCTTTGTTTGTTTCGGTTTGGTGGTCCGATTGGTTGAGTTTTCTCTTGGGTGTTGCTTCCAAGAGAGTTGGTTGTCTTGTTGCCTTGGGTTTGAGCAAGTCACGAGCGTGTGTGGAGTTCACGCCCTTCCGAGTTTGCTTGCTTTGGGAAGTCGTTTCCGCTTGGCGAGTCGCCTTAGCTCCCGAGTTGTGTAGTCGATCGAGTAGCGCAATGGGCCACCCAATGAGAGGGTCCTCGCTTTGTGTTGTTAGCAAGCAAGAGTTGTTTGTTCCCGCAAGGGCGAGGCCACCACGAAGAAGAGTTGAGTTGTTCGGCAAGTTGTTGGTTCTTTGGGGATTGAAGATTTCCTCGCCCTCTAGCCTCTGTGGTGGTTGAGTTGCTCCTTGGATGCCACCTCGAGTGATAGCTTGCGAGGTAGTCTTGCTGGATTCGTGTGGCTCGGGATCCGTAAGCTTTGAGGTTGTCGTTATCCGTTTTCCTTGTGAGGTTTTGGGAGTGGAGCTTACGTTGGAAGATGAGTTAGGCTTAGGCTTAAAGGGAAGTCCTTTGAGTAGCCGCTTGGATTTTAAGAGTTGAGTAGTAGCTTGGAGGCGGCGTTGCTCGTTATAAGTTGGGTTGAGTTCACGAGCAAGCCCTTCTCGGGCTTTGTTCCTAGTTGTTGTGCGTTCGCGATTGGCGTTAGCGAGCCAGCGTTGAGTGAGTCGGCACAGAGGTGCCGTGGCATTGGTTGGTAAGTCGTTGAGCCGCTTTCCTCAAGGTGTTGTGTCGCAGATAGTCGCATGATGGTTTAGTCCTTGCTTCCCGAGTTTTCCTTGAGAGGAATGTTGGATGTTCCTTGCCCGGCGATGTTCTCCTTGGTCGGTTCTTTGGTAGGTGTTCGTTGGAAAGTTTGCGTTCGTAGATGAGGAGTTCTAGTTTGTTGGCTTGGCCGAGTGGAGTGGAGTCTGTGCTTGGCCCTTGTTTTTTTTTTTTTTTTAAGGTGGCGTGGCTGAAGTTTCACCGGTGTGAGTGTTGTTAGCCGTCTGCGTGTACCGGATGGTGCCCCTTGCCTTTGGTTCGCGATTTCTCCTTAAGATGGTTGCTTAAGTGTTGTGGTCGTGTCCTAGTTGGAGAAGTTGTCTTTTTGGATCGATCGCGCCATTGGTGGTTCGTTTGTATCTCGTTAAGGTCAGTAGTCAAGGTTTGAGGTTTGTTGGTCTCTTGTGAAGTAAGAGTAGGCCGTTTAGTTTTGGAATCTGGAAGGTTCAGCTTGTTTGGCCGCTTTTGTTGTAGGGTTGAGTTTGTTTGTTGACACCGGCACACGTGTGTTTTATGTATCGATGTTGGGGCGATGTGCCGGACCCATTGCTCATTGTGGACTTTGAGCCCTTGCTGCGATTGAGGGTTTAGGGCTTCGAGGAGAAGCCTATGAGTATTCTCGGTCTTGAGTCGAAGACGCTTGCGTAGAAGTGAGATCCGTTGGTAAAAGTTTAGTGAAGGAGTCCGAGTTCGGAGGAGGCCGCTCGTGGCGCGGAAGGTCGGGATGAGAATGCGATCTGTGTTGTTTCAGTCTTAAGGACTTTCGAGGACGAAAGTCATAAAAGGAGGGAATATTGTAACGACCCAGGTTTTCATCCCGGTCTTCCAGGTATGCCCTAGGGGTATTTTGGTAATTTGGTCGGGCCGTCAGGGTCGTTTGTGTCTTTTCCAGTTACTAAAATTATTGGATGGTTTTGTAGGTTTTTGGAGGGGTTTGTGGTTTGGTTTGAGCAAGGTTTGATGCAAAAGTAAAAATAAAGGAATTTGTCTTTGCAGTAGGGGTTTGAACCCGGGTCTCCTGGGAAGCTTGTAGAGATGTGTGCCAATTGAGCCATTAGGTGCTCTTGTTGCTCTTTCTGCATCACATCTTAGTTAACCTTGGATCTTTGGTGTTTGGTGCATTTGGTTAAATGAAATAGAAATTAGGTTTGTTGTGTTTTCTTCTCCAAAAGAGTTGTGGCCGCCCAAGCTTTCTCCCAAGCTCTCCTTGCCGATTCTTCTTCCCTTGCATCTCCTTGGGATCGTTCATCATCATTCCGGTAAGTCTTCATCCTCTTCATCTTCTCGATTGGGTGTTCTTGTTGGCCAAGGTAAGGAGAAGAGCTTGTGTGTGTGTGTTTGTAGCAGTCGCCCGGCATGCCCAGATCTGCCAGAAGACAAGCCCAGCCGCCTGGATCGCCTAGCAAGAAGCCCAGTCGCCCAGATCATCGCAAGAAGCGAGCACCAGCCCCGCCTGCATCGGCCAAATTCGCGGCCCGTCGCGCGCACACCACCGAGCGCCACAGCGCGCCAGCGTCTCGCGCCCGCCAGCGCGCCGCTCCTCGCGCGCGCCCGTCGCGCGCGCATCGCGCGCTGCCTCGCGCCAGCTGCGCTCGTCGCTCGTTCGCTTGCCGCGCCGTGCGCTGCGCCCGGCCAGTCCCGTCGCGCGCGCGCGCGCAGCCCACCGCCTCTCTGCCGCGTCGCTGCGCCAGCGTGTCGGTCCCTCGCCGCCATCAGCCCCTTCTGCGCGGTCGGCGCCAAAAAGCAGCCCGCCGTGCCGCCCGCCCGTCCGCGTGTCACCGAGCCGCGTGAGTTGCTCCTTTGAGCCGAGCCTTGTTTATTTTATTATATTTAGGCTTATGGATTATGATTATCATTGTTTTGTTAGGTTCTCGGTAGCTAGCTCGGGTTTGTTCCGCAGCCTAGGATTTGTGTGTAGAAGCCTCCCACCAAGGTAAGGATTTCTTACCGGAGTTGTGTGGGCCTGCGGTATATTTGTGATTGTTGTTTTGTATGCCCGTGTATGATTACTAGCATGTTTAGCCCTAGGTGCTCTGTGCAATTCTGATCGGCATGAACTCTTGTATTGTTTCTCATGTTAGCCCATGCTAGGTTGTTCCATTCTCGCATGTTCGATATCTGTTCTTGCTTCGTAGTATCATGCTAGGTTCCTTGTATCCGCATGAGCACGTATTGGACCGCATTGATTGAATTGTTATTATTGCTATGGTTTAGAGTTCGTAGGTAGCATCATCCGGCCGGATGCATAACGTAACTTGCATCCCCGACGGGGACGTGCGAGATGGTACTCTGTCCCCGATCCCGTTAGGGTTTAGCTAACCCTAACGGTGGCCCCGCAATCTTGGGTGAGGGTGGCGGTCGTTAAATGCCCCAACGGTCGGGATGATGACTTGGCATTGCCTCATCCCCTAGCGATCGACACGTCCTCGGCGTGTTCGGCCGTAGCCCTTGATTGCCACCGATAGGGCAAGGACGGCTTCTGGTGTAAGCCTACCACGACCGATTCCTTAGCCTCAAAGTGCGGTGGTTCAGCCGACATAGTTCACGTGTCCGTGTCTCACACCCCTATGTCGGTGACACCGATCCGTAGATTTAGTTAGGCGTGGTGATCGGACATGGGCACTTGCCACTAGACCCGCACCCCATAGTCTCCGCAGTAGCACGCAAAGGCGCGCTTACGCTCATTACAGCGCCCACCGAGAGCTCCTCGGGATCTTGAGCTAGTGCACCTTTCGTGACGACGATGAGGCAGTGAGGCCGAGACTTCGTTTCTCGTATAGGGCGTAGTGTGTGGTGGATTTATTTCCTGACTAAGACCACGAGTTGGCATCCGAGGTCCAAGTGTGGACTTAAGCTATGTGCTCTATTCGTGTTTGTACTCATAGCTTGCATACATTCTTCTAGATGATCATGTATATCGTATTGTACCCCTGTTGGGGATTCTTCTTGGGTAATTCGTTACTCACCCTTATTCTCGTGGTTTTCCACAGGTAACCAAGGCGCGAGACAGGATGGTCAAGGAGGAGCTGTGATCATGGAATCTGCCATCATCTCTCGACCATTTTATTATATCATGACTCTTGACTTTTGTTATTTCCCCGAATGCATGTAGACGGGCACGGAGCCCTAGGATGTTTTCTTACGCTTTTATGGATTCCAAATATTTGTACTTGTGGAATGTTTAAATGGTTTAAATAAATCTCTGATCGAGTATGCTTTTAGAAATGTATGTTTTGGTCGTTGAATGTTTCTGCTTTTTACTTGGGATCCGAAATGTATTTTTCATAATGTCTTTTATTTTCAATACATGCATTGGGGTAAAGGCCTATTTAGAGCCCCTTTTGGGTCGGGTCTTTACAGCTTGAATATGAGGCAGAGGAGATGGTTAGAGTTGGTAAAGGATTATGATCATGAGATTTTGTACCATCCGGTAAAGCCAATGTAGTGGCCGATGCTTTGAGTAGAAAGACGTCGCGCTCTGCGGCGTTGTTGAGTTCCCACCCAGTTTGCGGAGAGAGTTCAAGCGGGCCGAGGTTGCGATGTTGTTGGGTGAGGTTACCGCTGTGGTAGCTCGATTGGACTGCTCACCGTCGATTAGGCAAATGATTATAGACGACCAGTTGGGTGACCCCGCACTTAAGAGATTGGTTGATAGAGTTAGTGCCGACGGTGACTTTGACTTTGTATATTCACCGACAAATGGGTTGACTTATAGAGGCCGGTTGTGTGTTCCGGACATTGCGGAGTTTGCGAGCGAGTTGCTCTCTGAGGCCCACAGCCCCTTTTGCTTGGCACCCCGGGGTACCAAGATGTATCGAGACCTTAAGCGGACCTTTCGGTGGATGGGAATGAAGAGAGATGTGGCGAGTTTGTCACCGGTGTCTCACTTGTCGCCAAGTGAAGGCACCCAGCAGAGGCCCACCGGTTGCATTGCGGCCCACCGAGTGTGCCCGATGGAAATGGGACGAGATCTCCATGGACTTTATCTCTCTGGTTTGCCAAGGACTCCGAGGAAGTTCTCTCGATTTGGGTGATAGTCGACCGCTTGATTTGAAGAGCGCACACTTCATTCCCTGTAGAGACACTTATACCGTGGAGCAAAGTGGGCGCAGCTTGTTTTTGGAGCAGATCATCCGTTATCATGGTGTGCCGGTAAGGATTGTGTCCGATCGTGACTCGCGGTTCACTTCTCGTTTCGAGAGCGCCCGAGAAGGGATTGGGCACAGAGTGCGATTTCAAAGATGCCTTTTCACCTCAAACGGATGGTCGATCGAGAGAGTGAATCGATTCTCGAGGATATGTTGAGGGCTTGTGTGTTGGATTTCCCGAGCGCTTGGGACCATGATCAGACTTGATGGAGTTTGCCTATAACAACGATTACGATCGGCGATTTATCTGATGGCTCCATTCGAGGCATTGTATGGTAAGCGTTATCGGTCCCCGTGTTCTCGGGAAGAGGTCGGTGATAGACAGTTTTGGGTCCCGAGTTCTCGCAGCTTGACCAATGGTGCGGTCACGAGAAGATTAGAGCTCGTATGTTGACAGCTCAGAGCAGGCATGTAAAGACCCGACCCAAAAAGGGGCTCTAAATGGGCTTTTACCCCAATGCATGTAGTGAAAATAAAAGACATTATGAAAAATACATTTCGGATCCCAAGTAAAAATGTAAACATTCAACAACCAAAACATACATTTCTCGAAAGCATACTCGATCGAGAGATTTATTTAAACCGTTAAAACAATCCACAAGTACAAATATGCTGGAATCCATAAAACGTAAGAAAACATCCTGGGGCTCTGTGCCCGTCTACATGCATTCAGGGGAAATAACAAAAAGTGAAGAGTCATGATAAAATAAAATAGTCGAGATGACAAAGCAGATTCCATGATCACGGCTCCTCCATCGGCCATCCTGTCTCCCGCTTGATTACCCGTGGAAAACCACGAGAATAAGGGTGGTGAGTAACGAATTACCCAGTAAGAATCCCCAACCGGGTACAATACGATATGCATGATCATCTAGAAGAATGTATGCAAGCTATGAGTACAAACACGAGCGGAGCACATAGCTAAGTCCACACTTGGACCTCGGATGCCATCTCGTGGTCTTAGTCCGGAAATACCACAACACACTAAACGCGCTATACGGAACAAGTCCCGCCTCGGCGCCTCTTGCCGATACGAAAGGTGCACTAGCTCAAGATCCCGAGGAGCTCTCCGATCAGGCGCTGTAATGAGCGTAAGCGCGCACCGCATGCTACCGCAAACTCGGGGTGCCGGTCTAGTGGCAAGCCGCCCGAGTTCGATCACCATGCCTAACTAAATCTCTCGGATCGGTGTCACCGACATAGGGGTGTGAGACTGACACGTGAACTATGTCGGCCAGACCACCGCACTGAGGCTAAGGAACCGGCCGTGGTAGGCTTACACCAGAAGCGGTCCTTGCCCTAACAGTGGCAATCAAGGGCTACGGCGGACACGCCGAGGACGTGCCGATCGCCGAAACGAGGCAATGCCAAGTCATCATCCCGACCGTTGGGGCATTTAACGATCGCCACCCTCACCCAAGATTGCGGGGTCTACCGGTTGGGATAGCTAATCCCTCACGGGTCCAAGGACGGAGAATCTGTCTCGAACGTCCTTGCCATAGATGCAAGATACTTTATGCATCGGGCGGATGATTCTATCTACCTCAATTCTAAACCTTAACAATAATAACGATTCAATCAATGCGGTCCAATACGTGCTCATCGATATACAAAGAACCTAGCATGATACTACGAAGCAAAGCAGATATCGAAACATGCTAGAATAGAAACAACCTAGCATGGGCTAACATGAGAAACAATACAAGAGTTCATGCCATCGAGAATTGAACAGAGCACCTAGAGGTAAACATGCTAGTAATCATACACAGGCATACAAAACAACAATCACAAATATACCGCAGGTCCACACAACCCCTGTAAGAAATCCTTACCTTGGTCGGAAGACTTCTACACACAAATCCTAAGCTGCGGAACAATCCCGAACTAGCGGCGGGAACCTAGCAAACCAACAATAATCAAATCTAAAATATCTAAACAACAATAGAACAAAGAAGCTCGGCTCGGGGAACTCACGCGCGGCGACGACCACGAGCTTGGGGCTCAGCTGGCGCGAGCACGGCAAGGCAAGGACGCTGCGCTGCTGGCTACCGCACGGCACGGACGCTGCCCAGGCTGCTACATGCACGCGCAACGCAAGACGGCGAGGACGCAGCGTAGCGCGCGCGAAGCGCTCGCGCGCGCTGCGGCGGCGATTAGCGCAAGCGGACACCGCGAGCGGCGCGCGCGCGAAGCGGCGCGCGGTGCGGGCTGACGCGCGGGCGCTGGCGAGACCTCTGGCGTTCGAGCGACGGGCGATCTGTCTTTCTTTGAAGCGAACGGCAAAGGCTCTTTGGGGACAGATCTGGCGTCGCGAAGCGATCGGCCGGACGATCTGTCTTCTTTGGCGAAGCGAATCAAGGCCGCTTGGGACAGATCTGGGCGTCTGGCGATCGGTGGACGATCTGTCTTCTTGCTTTCGGCTACACTCGGTGGGCCGCAATCAACACAACACACACAACACACCTCTTTTCACTTGACCAAACGCACACCAAACGGATGAGAAGAAGAAGAAGAAGATCAATACCTACCCGGATGATGATGATGATCGACCCAAGGAGATGCAAGGATGAAGAATCGGCAAGGCTATGGAGATGGAGAGCTTGGGCGGCCAAGAGGTGTTTTGGAGAAGAAGATGGAATAACCTAATTCTATTTCATTTAACCAAATGCACCAAAACTCCACAATCCAAGGTTAACTAAGAAGTGATGCAGAAAAGAGCAACAAGAGCACCTAATGGCTCAATTGGCACACCTCTCTACAAGCTTCCCAGAGACTCGGGTTCAAACCCCTACTGCAAAGACAACTTCCTTTATTTTTACTTTTGCATCAAACCTTGCTCAAACCAAACCACAAACCCCTCCAAAAACCTACATAAAACCATCCAATAATTTTAGTAATCGAAAGGACACAAACGACTCGACGGCCCGACCAAATTACCAAATTACCCCTAGAGCATACCGGAAGTCCGGAAGAAAAACACAGGTCGTTACAATATTCCCTCCTTTTTATGACTTTCGTCCTCGAAAGTCCTTAAGACAAAAACACTTTCGGGTAATGCAACCTCATCTCGCCTTCCCGCTCCCAAGTGGCTTCCTCGAACCCCGACTCTTCAATCAACCTTTACCAAACGAATCTCGCGATTACGCAACGCCTTGGTCTCAAAGGTAAGGATCCTCACCGCTTTTCCTCGAAGTTCAAATCCTCATTCACCGCAAAGGCTCAAAGTCCACAATGTGCGACGGGTCCGGCACATACCGCCTCAACATCGATACATGAAAAACACTATGCACCGCGATAGTGGCGGAGGTAGGGCTAACCGGTAAGCCACTCGCCAATCCTCTCTAGGATCTCAAACGGACCAACAAATCGGGGACTCAACTTCCCACGCTTACCAAACCTCGTAACACCTGCGCATCGGAGCAACCTTAAGGAACACATGCCGACCAACCTCAAACTCCAAATCTCGACGCCAACATCGGCGTAACTCTTCTCGCTGCTCGCCTGAGTTTGTCAACATACGAGCTCTAATCTTCTCGCATTTGCACCATTGGTCAATCTGCAGAACTCGACCTGACCAACTCGTCTATCACCCACCTCTTCCCGAACACGGGGGGACGACAAACGCTTACCATACAATGCCTCGAATGGAGCCATCCCAATAAATCGATCGTAGCGATTGTTATAGGCAAACTCCATCAAAATGCAGAATCTCGTCCCAACTTCCTCGGGAAATCAAACACACAAGCTCTCAACATATCCTCGAGAATCGATTCACTCTCTCGATCGACCATCCGTCGAGGGTGAAAAGTCATCTTTGAATCGCACTCGTGCCCAAACCCTTCTCGAGCGCTCTCCGAAACGAGAAGTGAACCAGCGAGTCACGATCGGACACAATCCTCACCAAGGCACACCATGATAACGGATGATCTGCTCCAAAAACAAGCTGCGCACTGTTCCACGGTATAAGTGTCTCTACCGGAATGAAGTGTGCGCTCTTGGTCAAACGGTCGACTATCACCCAAATGCGAGAGAACTTCCTGAGTCCTTGGCAAACCAGATATAAAGTCCATAGAGATCTCTTCCCATTTCCACTGGGTACACTCGGTGGTGCAACAAAACTACTGGCCTGCTCACTGGTGCCTTCACTTGCTAACAAGTGAGACACCTACCGACAAACTCTGCCACATCTCTCTTCATCCCCATCCACCGAAAAGTCTGCTTAAGGTCTGATACATCTTGGTACCCCCGGGTGCCAAGCAAAAAGGGGAACAGTGGGCCTCAGAGAGCAACTCGGCTCGCAAACTCGCAATGTCCGGAACACACAACCGGCCTCTCGTGTAAGTCAACCCACCGTCGGTGAATACACAAAGTCAAAGTCACCACAAGATCGACTCTGTCAACCAATCTCTTAAGTGCGGGGTCACCCAACCGGGTATCATCTATAATCCATTTGCCGAATCGACCAATGAGCAGTCAATCGAGCTACTACCACAGCGGTAACCTCTCCCAACAACATCGCAACCTCGGCCG
Organism: Sicyos edulis; assembly: GCA_036507275.1. Taxonomy (NCBI): domain Eukaryota; kingdom Viridiplantae; phylum Streptophyta; class Magnoliopsida; order Cucurbitales; family Cucurbitaceae; genus Sicyos; species Sicyos edulis. The sequence goes on from CM071851.1 coordinate 31,173,372, forward strand.
CTCGAACTCTCTCTGCAAACTGGCTGAACTCAACAACGCCGCAGAGTGCGACGTCTTTCGCTCAAAGCATCGGCCACTACATTGGCTTTACCGATGGTACAAAATCTCGCAGCCATAATCCTTTACCAGCTCTAACCATCTCCTCTGCGCCTCATATTCAACTCCTTCGAGTAAACAGATACTTGAGGCTCGGTGATCGGTAAACATCTCGAATCCGCTCACCGTCATGTAATGCCTCCAAATCTTGATTGCAAACACCACTCACGCCAACTCCATATCATGAGTCGGGTAGTTCTGCTCATACGGCTTGGTGGACGGGAAGCATAGGCAATGACCTTCCGTCTTTGCATCAACACACAACCTAATCCAAACTTGGAAGCATCACTCAGACCACGAAACCACTGTCCCTCTCCGGATCGCCAACATCAGTCTTTGAAGTCAAATCTGCGCTTGAGCACGCAAAGCTCTCATCACACTCGCTGTCCCAAACAAACTCGACACCCTTCCTCGTCGACGAGTGAGGGGCGAGGCTAAAGCAGAGAAGTCCTTGACGAACCGACGGTAGTAGTAACTCGCCAAACCTGCAAAAGTCGCGAATCTCGGCAATCGAAGTCGCTTTGGCCCATGAACTCACGGCCTCAATCTTCGCGGGGTCCACGGCTATACCATCTCTCGAAACTACGTGGCCTAGGAAGGCCACCGCTCCAACCAAATCACATTTGGAAAACTTCGCATAAAGTTGGTTTTCCTCAAAGCCGCCAATACTCGCCTCAAATGCTCTGCATGGTCTTCTTTAGACCTCGAATAAATCGAGAATATCGCCAATGAACACGATGACGGCCGTCCAAAAATGATTTGAACACCCTATCCATCATGTCCATGAACGCGGGTGGGGCATTGGTCAATCCAAACGACATGACCACAAACTCATAGTGACCATATCCGGACACGAAAGTCGTCTTAGGAATGTCGGCATCCCCGATCCGCAATCGATGGTAACCGGATCTCGGATCTATCTTGGAGAACACTGAAGCTCCTCGGCCGATTGAACAAATCATCGATACGGGGCAACAGATACTTATTCTTCACTCACACCTTATTAAGCTCGCGGTAATCAATACATAAGCGCATAGAACCATCCTTCTTTTCACAAACAGGCCCGTGCTCCCCACGGGGACACACTTGGACGGATGAACCCTCGGTCTAACATCTCCCGCAAATCGAATCTTCGCCTTTAACTCACACTGGCGCCATGCGATCACGGAGCCTTCGAGATAGGGAGGGTCCTGCGCTCGAGCTCAATAATGAAGTCAACCTCTCTCTTTGGGGCAACCCCAGAAACTCCTCGGAAACACATCCGCGAACTCCCGCACGGCCGGTGCACTGATCAATGCATGCGCGAGGCGACTCTTCCCGCACAACTTGGCTAGATAGCCCCAAGCTCCATGAGCTAGCAAACGACGAGCTTCCACACCGACACCATCGGGCGGGCAAACTCCACCCTGGACTCCACGAAACTTAAAGCTAGGCCGACTGGCGGCTCAACACCACTTCCTTCCGGTGGCGGTCAATCAACGCGTGGTTAGCGACTAACCACTCCATACCAAGAATCACATCAAAACCGCTCATAGGCGTAACTATGAGCGTAGCCACTAGCAACTCTCCTGATATCTCGATCCGGCCATCCCTAATCTTATCTCTAGCCAACATATCAACTCCCGAAGGAGTTGCAACAGATAACTCGAAACCTAGAGGCTCTAGCCTCAACTTAGCATGCTCGAGAAACAACACGGATACAAAAGAATGCGTGGAACCAGAATCAAACAAGACAAATGCGCAGTGATCTAAAACAAGAAGCGTGCACTCGCCACGCGGCATCCGTGACGCTCGGCCTCTGACGGTCGTAGCAAACACTCGACCTGGCTGCTGCTGCCGGCCGAGCCGCCATAGCCGGCCGATCACAAAAACGGGCCATGTGCCCCTCTCTACCACAACGGAAGCACAATCTAGGTCCAGTGACAAGCTCCGGCGTGGACTTTCCCACAAGTAGCACAAGCGGAACTCGCCTGGGTCCTCCTCGCTGCCGGGCTGAAACGGACCGGAGCTCTCCGCAGATCTGCGTTCGAAATCGCCCTTGGCGGCGCTGCCGCCTCCCCGAAAAGTCAAACTTTCTCTTACGCCCCACACCTGGGACGGGACCTGACGAGGAGAGCGGCAACAACCCGCTCAGCAGGATACTTCCCATTATAGATCGTGGCTAAGCTGGGATAGTCCTAGCATAAGGGTTCGGGGCACGAGCCACGACATCTGGGAAACACCACGCCTCAATCCAGATATGAACTTCCGAATCTTCACTCCGGGTGGCAATCAACCGAGGAGCAAAATACCCATACTCTGAGAACTTGCGCTCATAATCCTCAATGGAATCGAACCACGCTTGAGTCCCGGGAAGAGCTCCACCATCTTCTCTTGAGCCTCATCACCGATGAACTTTACCTTGAACTCGGCCTTGAAGAACTCCCAAGTAGCGGGTGGAGACCCGGTGGTCTCTCGCTCAAGGTGGACTCCCACCACCATCTCATTGTGCCTCCTAGCACATGAGCCGCACATCTCGGCCTCTGAATATCGGGGCACACCATGATCGGAAGGTGTACTCCAAATGGGCAATCCACACAGGCCGCCGCTAACGCATCACCGGTGGCATCAAACTTCTCGAAAGCCCACTTCACAAAATCCTTCACCACCTACCCAATTCCTCGGCACCCTCTGCCATATCGCCTCTGGGGCTACTTGCTCTGTGGAGCCGGAGGTGCTCTTGAGCTCTCTTGAACCAATCGAGTCACCGCTCGACCGGGCTCGGGACTCTTCCCCGCCGCTGCGCGCCAACAAGGCACAGGTCTCGCCTCTCTGGTCACTCAACATGCGACCATAAAAGCCCTCATAGACTCAAAGAAACTCTGCTCCAGGAGGCGATCTCACGGCGCTCGATCGCCTCAACGCCCGCTCTAGGCGTAGCGGAGGAGGAGCTGGTGGAATGCCATCGGTGTCGGCTTGGGACGATGTCCTGCTGCGATGATCGATCCGATTCTCGATACCTCGACCGCTCTCGAACCTCCTCTCCGATGCGGGTGGTGGATCATGTTGGCGATCTACATCCAAACCAACAACGAATCAAAACTCTGCTGTCACCATTCCACAACACCAAACAAGGCATACACTAGATGATAGGTATTGTAAATTCTTAACCCTTTTCCTTTCTAAAACAATAAATCTAGCGCGTACTGATGATATGCCAGAGTCTTGATGATCATGGAAAACGACCTACAACAAAAAGGTCGAGTCTACAGAATCTATGACTCGAGCTCGATACCAATCAGAAAGACCCGACCCAAAAAGGGGCTAAATGGGCCTTTACCCCAATGCATGTAGTGAAAATAAAAGACATTATGAAAAATACATTTGGATCCCAAGTAAAAACAGAAACATTCAACAACCAAAACATACATTTACGAAAGCATACTCGATCGAGATTTATTTAAACCGTTAAAACAATCCACAAGTACAAATATCTTTGGAATCCATAAAACGTAAGAAAACATCACGGGGCTCTGTGTGCGTCTACATGCATTCGGGAAATAACAAAAAGTGAAGAGTCATGATAAAATAAAATAGTCGAGAGATGACAGAGATTCCATGATCACGGCTCCTTCATCGACCATCCTGTCTCCCGCTTCTTGATTACTGTGGAAAACCACGAGAATAAGGGTGAGTAACGAATTACCCAGTAAGAATCCCCAACCGGGTACAATACGATATACATGATCATCTAGAAGAATGTATGCAAGCTATGAGTACAAACACAGAGCGGAGCACATAGCTAAGTCCACACTTGGACCTCGGATGCCATCTCGGGGTCTTAGTCCGGAAATACCACAACACACTAAACGCGCTATACGGGAACAAGTCCCGGCCTCGGCGCCCCTCAGCCGATACGAAAGGTGCACTAGCTCAAGATCCCGAGGAGCTCTCCGTCGGCGCCAGAATGAGCGTAAGCGCGCACCGCATGCTCCACGCAAACTCGGGGTGTGCCGGGTCTAGTGGCAAGCTGCCCGAGTTCGATCCACCATGCCTAACTAAATCTCCGGATCGGTGTCACCGACATAAGGGTGTGAGACTGGACACGTGAACTATGTCGGCTGTACCACCGCACCGAGGCTAAGGAACCGGCCGTGGTAGGCTTACACCGAAGCGGTCCTTGCCCTAACAGTGGCAATCAAGGGCTACGGCCGGCCGGACACGCCGAGGACGTGCCGATTGCCGGACGCGAGGCAATGCCAAGTCATCATCCCGACCGTTGGGGCATTTAACGATCGCCACCCTCACCCAAGATTGCGGGGCCTACGGTTGGGATAGCTAATCCCTCACGGGGTCCAAGGACGGAGAATCTGTCTCGAACGTCCTTGCCATAGATGCAAGATACTTTATGCATCGGGCCCGATGATTCTATCTACCTCAATTCTAAACCTTAACAATAATAACGATTCAATCAATGCGGTCAATACGTGCTCATCGGATACAAAGAACCTAGCATGATACTACGAAGCAAGAACAGATATCGAACATGCTAGAATAGAACAACCTAGCATGGGCTAACATGAGAAACAATACAAGAGTTCATGCCATCAGAATTGAAATGAGCACCTAGAGGTAAACATGCTAGTAATCATACACAGCATACAAAACAACAATCACAAATATACCGCAGAGGTCCACACAACCCCGGTAAGAAATCCTTACCTTGGTCGGAAGACTTCTACACACAAATCCTAAGTGCGGAACAATCCCGAACTAGCGGCGGGAACCTAGCAAACCAACAATAATCAGCATCTAAAATATCTAAACAACAATAGAATGTGCAAGCTCGGCTCGGGAACTCACGCGGCGCGACGACCACGAGCTTGGGGTCAGCTGGCGAGCCGCACGGCAAGGACGCCACTACTGGCTGCCCTACAGCACGCACACGGACGCTACTGGCCCAGGCTACCGCACGCAAGACGGCAGGACGCGCGCGCGGCCAGCGGCTCGGGCGGCGCGCGCGCGAGCGGGCGGTCGGCAAGCGGACACGGCGAGGGCGCGCGATGGGCGGCGCGCGCGCGGCTGGACGCTGCGCGGCGCTGGCGAGCGACCTCTCGGCGTTCGAGCGATCGGGCGATCTCAGGCCGCTGGGCGAACGGCAAGGCTTTCTTTGGGGACAGATCTGGGCGTCGCGAAGCGATCGGGCCGGACGATCTGTCTTCTTTGAAGGGCGAGCGGCAAGGCTCTTTGGGACAGATCTGGGCGTCACGGAAGCGATCGGTTGGACGATCTGTCTTTCTTTGCTCGGCTACACTCGGTGGCGTGCAATCAACACAACACACACAACACACCTCTTTTCACTTGACCAAACGCACACCAAACGGATGAGAAGAAGAAGAAGAAGATCAATACCTACCCTAATGATGATGATCGAACCCAAGGAGATGCAAGGATGAAGAATCGGCAAGGCTATGGAGATGGAGAGCTTGGGCGGCCAAGAGGTGTTTTGGAGAAGAAGATGGAATAACCTAATTCTATTTCATTTAACCAAATGCACCAAAACTCCACAATCCAAGGTTAACTAAGAAGTGATGCGAAAAGAGCAACAAGAGCACCTAATGGCTCAATTGGCACACCTCTCTACAAGCTTCCCGGAGACCCGGTTTCAAACCCCTACTGCAAAGACAACTTCCTTTATTTTTACTTTTGCATCAAACCTTGCTCAAACCAAACCACAAACCCCTCCAAAACCTACATAAAACCATCCAATAATTTTAGTAATGGAAAGGACACAAACGACCACTGACGGCCCGACCAAATTACCAAATTACCCCTAGAGCATACCGGAAGTCCGGAAGAAAAACACGGGTCGTTACAAGGCGAGAGTTACGCCGATGTTCGGCGTCGAGATTTGGAGTTTGAGGTTGGTCAAGCATGTGTTCCTTAAGGTTGCTCCAATGCGAGGTGTTCCGAGGTTTGGTAAGCGTGGGAAGTTGAGTCCCCGCTTTGTTGGTCCATTTGAGATCCTAGAGAGGATTGGCGAGTTGCTTACCGGTTAGCCCTACCTCCGTCCCTATCGGCATGCATAGTGTTTTTCATGTATCGATGTTGAGGCAAAGATGTGCCGGACCGTCGCACATTGTGGACTTTGAGCCTTTGCAAATGAATGAGGATTTGAACTTCGAGGAGAAGCCGGTGAGGATCCTTGCCTTTGAGACCAAGACGCTTGCGTAATCGCGAGATTCGTTTGGTAAAGGTTCGATGGAAGAGTCGGGTTCGAGGAAGCCACTTGGGAGCGGGAAGACGAGATGAGATTGCATTACCCTCGAGTCATGCTTTGATCTTAAGAACTTTCGAGGACGAAAGTCATAAAAGGAGGGAATATTGTAACGACCAGTGTTTTCTTCCCGCCTTCCGTATGCCCTAGGGGTAATTTGGTAATTTGGTCGGACCGTCATGGTCGTTTGTGTCTTTTCCAAATTCTACTAAAATTATTGGATGATTTTATGTAGGTTGTTGGAGGAGTTTGAGGTTTGGTTTGAGCAAGGTTTGATGCAAAAGTAAAAATAAAGGAATTTGTCTTTGCAGTGGGGTTTGAACCCGGTCTCTGGGAAGCTTGTAGAGATGTGTTCCAATTGAGCCATTAGGTGCTCTTGTTACTCTTTCTCGCATCACATCTTAGTTAACCTTGGATTTTGGAGTTTTGGTGCCTTTGGTTAAATGAAATGGATTTAGGTTTATTCCATCTTCTTCTCCAAATCTCCTCTTGGCCGCACAAGCTCTCCCTCTCCATTGCCTTGCCGAATTCTCCTTCCCTTGCATCTCCTTGGGTTCGATCATCATCATTCCGGTAAGTCTTCATCCTCTTCATCTCCTCATTTGGTTTTTGATCTTGGCCGAAGGTAAGATGTAGAGTGTGTGTGTGTTGTGTTGGTTGCAAATGGCCAGTAGAGGAGCAGACCATCATCGCCGATCGCTCGCGACGCCCGAGATCTGCTCGGCGGCCTCGCCCAGACGCCGGATCCGCCTAGCGACCTTGCCGTCATTCGGCCAAGAAGACAGACGCCCATGCCGCCGCGACGTCCAAATGGCCGAATCGCGACGCGGATCGCGCCGAATCAACGGCAAGAATATCCTGCGATCGCTCGTTCGTCCTCGCCGATCGCTCGCCGCGCCCTCGCCGTGTCCGCTTGCCGAATCGCTGCTCCGCCGCCCGTCAGCCGCGTCTGCGTCGCTTTGCTGCGCCGCGCCGGCGCCAGCGCGCCTTCGCCCAGACGTTCGCCGCGCGCGCGCGTCCTCGCCAAGCCGCTCGCCGTGTCGCGCATCGCGACGCCGCGCCACGCGCGCCCGCCGCCGACGCTCGCGCGCGCGCGCGCGTCCTCGCTGCGTCAGCCGTGCGGTAGCAGCGCCGGTACAGCGTCCTGCCGTGCCAGGCAGCGGCCAGCGCCACCAGCTTGCTGCGGCTCCAAGCTCGTGTCGTCGTGTCGCGTGAGTTCCCCGAGCCGAGCTTGCTTGTTCTTTTGTTGTTTAGACATTTTAGATGCTGATTATTGTTGGTTTGCTAGGTTCCCTCGCTAGCTCGGGATTGTTCCGCACTTAGGATTTGTGTGTAGAAGCCTCCCGACCAAGGTAAGGATTTCTTACCGGAGTTGTGTGGGCCTCGCGGTATATTTGTGATTGTTGTTTTGTATGCCTGTGTATGATTACTAGCATGTTTAGCCCTAGGTGCTCGCTTACAACTCCCGATCGCATGAACTCTTGTATTGTTTCTCATGGTAGCCCATGCTAGGTTGTTCCATTCTGGCATGTTCGATATCTGTCTTGCTTCGTAGTATCATGCTAGGTTCCTTGTATCTGTTGAGCACGTATTGGACTGCATTGATTGAATCGTTATTATTGTTAAGGTTTAGAATTCAGGTAGATAGCATCATCCGGGCCGATGCATAAAGTATCTTGCATCTATGGCAAGGACGATTGAGACAGTTCTCCGTCCTTGGACCCCGTGAGGGATTAGCTATCCCAACCGGTAGGCCCTGCAATCTTGGGTGAGGGTGGTAGTCTAAGCGATGCCCCAACGGTCGGGATGATGACTTGGCAATGCCTAGTCCCCGGCGGTAAGCACGCGTCCTCGCGTGTTCGGCGGTAGCCCTGATTGCCACTGTTAAGGTAAGGACGGCTTCTGGTGTAAGCCTACCATGACCCGTTCCTTAGCCTCAAAAAGTGTGGTACAGTGACATAGTTCACGTGTCCGTGTCTCACACCCTATGTCGGTGACACCGATCCGTAGATTTAGTTAGGCGTGGTATCCGGATATGGGCGACTTGCCACTGGACCCGGCACCCCCATAGTCTGTAGAAAGCACGCGGTGCATCGTTACGCTCATTACAAATACCGATCGGAGAGCTCCTTGGGATCTTGAGCCGATGCACCTTTCGTATCGTCGATGGCGGTGAGGCCGGGACTTGTTCCCGTATAGCGCGTATAGTGTGTTGTGGTATTTCCGGACTAAGACCCTGAGTTGGCATCCGAGGTCCAAGTGTGGACTTAGCTATGTGCTCCGCTCTGTGTTTGTACTCATAGCTTGCATACATTCTTCTAGATGATCATGTATATCGTATTGTACCCCGGTTGGGGATTCTTACTGGTAATTCGTTACTCACCCTTATTCTGTGGTTTTCCACGGTAATCAAGCGGAGAGGCAGGATGGTCAAGGAGGAGCCGTGATCATGGAATCCTCTTCATCTCTGATTATTTTATTTTATCATGACTCTTGACTTTTGTTATTTCCCCTGAATGCATGTAGACGGGCACAGAGTCCCAGGATGTTTTCTTACGTTTTATGGATTCCAGCATATTTGTACTTGTGGGTTGTTTTAATGGTTTAAATAAATCTCTGAACAGAGTATGCTTTTAGAAATGTATGTTTTGGTTGTTGAATGTTTCTGTTTTTACTTGGGATCCGAAATGTATTTTTCATAATGTCGTTTATTTTCACTACATGCATTGGGGTAAAGGCCCATTTAGAGCCCCTTTTGGGTCGGGTCTTTACATTTTGGGAGTTGGCCTCCCCCTCATCGGTTGAGTAAGTACCACTAGTGCTTAGTTGGTGGTTCAAGCGATTGAGGAACCCTTGGATGTTTCTTCCGAGAAGAGTTGGTGGTTGTTACCGTTGAGTTTGAGCAAGACAATGAGCGTGTGTGTGAAATTACCATCCTTGGGAAGTCCGCTTGCTAGGAAATCGTTCTGTGAGAGGAGGAGTCGACAGCTCCCGAGTTGTGTAGTTGATCGAGTAGCGCGCGATCACCCCAATGAGAGTGTCCTCTGCGTTTGTTTGTTAGCAAGCGGAAAGTTGTTTGTTCCGGCATGGGCGGAAGCCTGCCAGTACAAGGACTTGAGTTGTTGCTGGAAGGTTGTTGGATCTTTGGAGTTTGTAGAACCCCTTATGTAATGACCGGTTTTACTAAAATGTAAAATAAGGTTTCCTTTTATTTTTTTAGTTTGGGAGGAGTCATTGGAAGGACTCGAACCCTTGGCCTAAAAAGGGGTTTGGAAGCTTGGGTTTAAATAAGGAAAATAAACGCATCACCGGGGCTCGAAGGGGAGTCTTGGGAAGGCCATATGAGATTCCCAAGTCTATTTAAGTTAAGGAAGGGAATTATATTTAAGGAGAAAGAAAAGAAAATAAGGAAAAGAAAGAACCCAAAACCCTAGACTTCTCCTTCACCCCTCGCCCAAGCCGCCCCACACCGCCGCGTGCTCGCCCCACACCGCCGCCGTGCCTCGCCCACGCCGCCGTCGCCCAACGCCTCTTTGCCGCTTCGCCCGCGACATCGCGCGCCTGCGACCACCGCTGCGCCGCACCGAGCACCGCCACCAGATTGGCCCGGATCGCGTCGGCGGCCGGCTCGCCACCGCCGCATGTACCCCCGGCCTCCACTCCGCACCAGTCGCCAGCCAGACCGGCGCGTGTAGCCGCCTCGCGCGCCAGACGACACCACCCAGCCAGCGCATGCGCGCCAGCCGCTTCGCACTGCCCGCCGGTCTGCGTGCGTGCGCTTCGTCGCGCGTCGCGCCGCGCCGCTGCTGCACATGCGTCCTCTCTGCCGCGCAGCCAGCCAGCGCCAGCGCTGCAGCCCTGCGCGCCAGCGCCAGCGCGCCAGCAGCAGCGCCGATAAGCGCCCGATCACGCGCCAGCGCCCTGCGCCTAGCGCGGCGCTCTCTAGCGCTAACTGCCGCGAGACGAGTGCCTTCTCGGTGGGTAAATTCCCGAGCCTCCACCCTTTGGATTTCCTGTTAGATCTTTGTTTATTAATTAGGATGTTTTATTACTTGTTTAGGTTGCCCGAGTTCGCTTAAAAGCTCGAGGGTCGTTATTTGATTCGGGATAATTAACCTCCACTTATTTCCGTAAGGATTCTTACCCGGGGTTGTGTGGACCACTGCGAATAGTTGATAGCACGCTGATTACTGTAATTATATGAGTTTCTAGTGATAGTTTTCATGCTTTCTTTTGATTCATGTTCGTGACATGTTTACATCCCGTTAGTTCCATGTTAGGCTTTCCTATCTTGATAGAACCATGCTGCCTATTGTATGCTGCTAGATCCAAGTTACGGTTAGATGTGTGATGTATAGTATAGAGGGCCGTAGAGGTAACTAGTTTGGGGTCCCGCTCGGGCAAGACCCGATGGACATCTGGAGGTGTAAGGCCCTACGGGCATCCTAGGTGTGTAAGGCCCACTGAGCATCACTGATTCTGGAGGTGTAAGGCCCTACGGGCATCCTAGGTGTGTAAGGCCCACTGGGCATCACTGATTCTGGAGGTGTAAGGCCCTACGGGCATCCTAGGTGTGTAAGGCCCACTGGGCATCACTGAGTTTGGAGGTGTAAGGCCCTATGGGCATCCTAGGTGTGTAAGGCCCACTGGGCATCACTGATACTGAAGGTGTAAGGCCCGATGGGCATCCTAAGTGTGTAAGGCCCCACTGGGCATCACTGTGTCCTAGGTTGTGTAAGGCCCGAAGGGCATCCAAATGTAGGACCTAGGAGAGGCTATAGACGGAAGCCCTTGGATAGGCTCGCCCTAGAAGTAGCTCATAGCCTAAGCCAACCGTTCGTGCTCTAAGTCTTTGTATGGTTGCCTGTCCGTGTGCTAAATGAGATGATTTCGTATTGTACCCGATTGGGGATTCTTCTTGAGTAACTTGTTGCTCACCCTTATTTTCTGTGGCTTTCCACGGGTAACTTGGGACAGAGGTGGATGGCTAGGAGGAAGCGGCTCGATGATCATGGATAGCTGACTGGTCGCACGCTTTCTTTAAATGTTTTCCTTAATGATTTAGCATGTAGTGGGACTTGGGTCCCTAGGAAAAAACACTCAAACTATTTTATGTTCTCGTCACCGCTTTCCTTTGAATTGTTTTAAGAAAGTCTTGATCAGTCATTTACATTTTTATGTAATTGAAATCATGGTTTTGTTTTAAAAGTGTTTATTGCAAAGCTTTAAACTTCCGACTCTGAATGATGTTTATAATCTTAATCATGCATGCTAAGTATGGACTTTAGGTTAGAGACCATTTTCTTGGGTCGGGTCCTTACACCTTAGTTCTTTGGTAGTTGAGTTGCACCGTGGATGTCGGCCTCAAGTTTTAACTTTTGAGGTAGTCTTGCCGACTCGTGTTGTTTAGGCTCCGCAAGCTTGTGGTCGTCGCTATCCTTATTCCTCGCGATGTTTCGTGGGTGGAGTTTCTGGATTGGAAGAAGAGTTAGGTCTAAGCTATAAGGAGGAAGTCCTTGGAGCAGCCAGATGGGCTTAAGAGTTGAGTGGCAGCTTGGAGGCGAGCCTTGCTCGTTATAAGCTTGGGTTGAGTTTCTGCAGAGCAAGCCTTCTCGGGCTTTGTTCCTAGTTGATGTGCGTTCGTAGTTGTAACGGCCCAGTTTTCTATTTCGGTTACCCAGGTGATATCGGGTCATTATTCGGATGTTCGGATGGGCCGTTAGAGCTATTTTAACCCTTAGGGGTATTTTGGTCTTTTTGCCCCCGGTCAGGGTTTCGAGGATTTTCAAGATTTCAGGGCCATTCCTACCTTTGTCGAAGCTTAATGGTTGTTGGTTGCAAGACCCGAGAGGTTTGGGCAAGTTGTTTGGAAGTTTGGAGGTGTTTTAGAAAATGGCAAAATTAATTGTAATTTTGGTGCTTCCATTGGGTTTTGAGCCCTTGCCCTAAACGGTCTTGGGGAGTTCGTAGGAAAAGAGAGTTTTATTTTTAAAATAAGTTTGCTTCGGCCGGGTTTGGAAAGAGGAAGCTTTGGGAAGGGATTTTAGACCTATTTAATTAGGGAAAAAGGAAAGAAAATCAAGAAAATCCCTTTTCCCCTTGTTTTGCAATCTCTCTCTCTCTCTCTCTCTCTAGCCGACCTCACCAAGAAACCCTAGCCGCCCTAGCCGCACCCCCCGCTCAGCCTGCTCAGCCCGAGCGCACAGAGCGGCCAACCAGCACACAGCGCAGCGCACGCAGCGGCCAAATTAATCCCAGCCAGCGCACGACGACAGCCAGCCAGCTCCGCACGAGACTGCGGACGCCAGCCACACCGCGACCGACCAGATCGGTCGCCCAGCGCGCCACAGACCGACCAGATCGGGTCGCCCGATATCCGCCGCGCCCGTCGCCGTCTGCACGAGCCGCCACTGCACCGCGCCCAAGACCGTCGCGTCTGCGTGCCCGTACCGCTTCGTCGCGTCTGCCGCGCGCTTCGCCGCGCTGCGCCTATCGCTGATCGCGCGCGCTTGCCAGCGCCAGCGCCCGTCCCCCTGCCTGCGCCAGCCAAGCCAGCCAGCGCCCGTTAGCGCCAGCGCCAGCGCCCAGCCACTTTGCAGCGCCCCAATCGCCTTTTGCTGCGAGACCCGTGCCTTCTCGGTTGGTAATTCCCAAACCTATCCCTTTTAGATTTTTAAGCCGCTCATTCTTTGTATATTTATTTAGGATGCTTTTAAAATGCTTAGGTTGCTCGGTTTCGCTTTAAAGCTCGAGGGTCACTATTTGATTGTGAAAGTTATTTCTACTCGTTTCCAAGTAAGGATTTCTTACCGTGGTTGTGTGGACCCTGCGATGCTATCATGATTGTGCCTTGTATGCTTGGTTGTTGTTATGAGTATGTTAGCTATTGAACAGCTTGTGTTTGAAATCTTGCTAGCATGTTGCTTGTTGTTCATGTTAGTGCCATGCTAGGTTTGTTCTTCCAGCATGCCATGTCTTGTGATTGTATGGAATTTCCAGTGGGTAGGTTACATGTTTTCTCTTACTTCCATATCGTGTTGCTCATGTGTCCCCTGATATATTCTGTTAGTTCCGTGCAAGGGGTTTAATTATCTTGGCATACCTTGTTCTATTTTATCCTGTTAGTTTCGTGCCAGGCATAGGCGGGTGATGTATAGTGTAGAAGACTGTAGGGGTAACTAGTTTAGGTCCCGCTCGGGTAAGACCCCGATGGACATCTGGAGGTGTAAGACCCTGATGGGCATCCTAGGTGTGTAAATCCCCGATGGGCATCACTGAGTTGGAGGTGTAAGACCCTGATGGGCATCCTAGGTGTGTAAGGCCCCACTGGGCATCACTGATTCTGAAGGTGTAAGGCCCCGAAGGGCATCCTAGCTGTGTAAGGCCCCACTGGGCATCACTGATTCTGAAGGTGTAAGGCCCCGATGGGCATCCTAGCTGTGTAAGGCCCCACTGGGCATCACTGATTTTGGAGGTGTAAGCCCCCGATGGGCATCCTAGCTGTGTGAGGTCCCACTGGGCATCACTGATTCTGAAGGTGTAAGGCCCCGATGGGCATCCTAGCTGTGTAAGGCCCCACTGGGCATCACTGATTCTGGAGGTGTAAGGCCCCGATGGGCATCCTAGCTGTGTAAGGCCCCACTGGGCATCACTGATTCTGGAGGAGTAAGGCCCCGATGGGCATCCTAGGTGTGTAAGGCCCCACTGGGCATCACTGAGTCGTAGGTGTGTAAGGCCCCACTAGGCATCACTGAGTCCTAGGTTGTGTAAGGCCCGAAGGGCATCCAAGTGTAGAACCTAGGATAGGCAGTAGATGAAAGCCCTTGAATAGGCTCGCTATAGAAGTAGCTCATAGCCTAATTCAACCGTTTTGCTCTAAGTCATTATTTTATTTGCATGTATACTAGGGTGCTAGATGACTGATGTATCGTATTGTACCCCGGTTGGGGATTCTTACTGAGTATGTTTATACTCACCCTTATTTCTGTGGTTTTTCCACCAGGTAACTTGGGACAACACTAGGATGGCTAGCGGAGGGAGCTGTTTGATCATGGGGGGCTGCCGGCACTCTGTCGTTTATTGTTTGCAATCATTTATTCAGCATGTAGTTGGACAGGAGTCCTAGGGGAATGATGTTTAAGTTGTGTATACTGTTTTGAATGTTCTTTTATAAATACTGGCCAGGCTTAATTTACCTTGATTGGATTTGCTTATGAAAATTGTTGGTTACGTTTTAAGTGTTCCCCGTTTCCAAATGTTTTGAAAAAGTTTTAAATATGAGCACTAAACCGCTTGTTGAAAAATTCAACTTGCATGTTGAGTGAGGACCTAGGTTTAGGACCGTATTCCAGGTCGGGTCCTTACAGTTGGTATCAAAGCACAGAGTCATAGATTCTGTAGACTAACCTGCTTTGCAAGTTGTTGCCCCCATGATCATCAGCACTCCGCGGCCGTCAGGTTTGTCTGAGTTCATTAAGCTAAGGGTTTTATTTTACAATACTGCATCTAGTATACATGTGTTACCCTTGTTTGGCAGTGAGAGCCCCAGCGTGGGCTAGCTTTTATTCTTTGTGTGGATCGCTAGTAGGTTGATTGCACTTAGAGGAGCAGGGACGTTTGGTATTTCCAACCGAGGAGTTGGACTGTTCATGTTGATCATGAGACCACGTCTAGGGTTGTCTAGACCCGTAGGCCACCTTTGTCCCCTGGCGGATGAGTTGCCAAGAGTAGGGGTTGAGGCTAGCACGCCTCGAGTGAGACTCCTTGAGCGAGAGTGTGCTCCACCATGAGGAGTTGATGGCGGGTCTTTTAGCTAACAGAGAGCGGAGACCCAGGCGTAGTTTGTAGCTCGTAGTGAGGAGTCTTGGGCACAGTTAGCCCAGCTGGTAGAGTTTATTTAGGAGACACCCCTATTTGTAGCTCCAGTAGCCCTGGAGGTTTCCGGAAGGGCAGGATCAGCAAGTTTATGCTGATGAGTTAGTTAGCATTGATGGAGCCACCGAGTTTGGCAAGTGAAAGCCTGAGGAGCTTGATGCTTTAGAGAACTTGCTGGTAGCGACAAGGTGGTTGACCAGGTTCGAGTTTATCATCCAAGTGTTGGGATGACCTGGTGTTCAGAGACCAATGACCGATGTTTAGAGGTCGAGGCGTGCTGCTGGTCTTTATTTGATGCAAAGCGGTGTGGTGGTGGAAGTCCTCAGTGAGAGGCGGACCAGCGAGTCTCCACCACCACCGGGCGAATGGCCACCGCCAAGTTAGTAGCTTTTGGAGGAAGATGTAGAGACATCTTGTCCTCCCCGCAAGTCTGCAATCGTTTTGCACCCCGGTTCTTTTAGTACCCTCGTGAGCTGTGGGGTAGTGTGGAGTTTGCTTGTCGACCTAACCTAATTCGTCCGTGGTTTCCACCGGCTATTAGTGAGAAGCACCTTCTGTTAGCATGTTCCAGGTGTGGAGCTAGGTGCTGTCACCCAAGGGTTGGCCTGAGTATTCGTTGAGCATCGAGTGGGATGCAGGAGTGGCCCTTGGCTTGTCTGTTAGACGTGATGTCAGAGAGTAGCCTACTCGAGTGTTGAGACTCTTGTGTTGAGCGCCATTGCCTCACACAGGAGTGTGACCCCTCCCTACCCAGAGGGGCTTAAAGCCCGTAAATGGATGTTTGTGTTGTAAAGGATGTAGTGCTGTTGGCACCAAGTTTTGGAAGGAGGCCTAGTTTGGGCCGGTTGGCACTTTTGGTGCGGTGGTTCCATGCCCGCTCGGAGTATAGCATCCCCACTAGCCTTGTACCCGTTTTTCTGAAGTTGCATCTGTTTGGATTGCTTAAGAGATCTAGCTCGGTGGTAGTCAGAGAACTACAAGTGTGAGGCCGTTTGAGGGAAAAGTAGGAGCTTTTCTGGGTCACCGGGAGTTGGGTACAAAGGATGCTGTAGGTTGGTGAGGGCTAGCACGTCTGAGTTCTCGTGCTTGTGTGTGGGCTTGTGAGCCAGTTGGATGGTAGTGTGATTCGACTACCCTGGAGTCACCCTAATATGAGTAGGGTTGGCATCGATGATGCATGGTTGATCCACTGTTAGAGCCATGAGTTGGATGGTTGATCGGAGCACGTTTAGTGGACCATCGGTATGAGGTAAGTTAGCTTGGTGTGGCTATGCTCTTGTAAGAGTGAGTCGACCAATGTGGCATTCCGTGGTGAGTTGACCCTGAGTGGGTTGAACTCTTGTTGCTCCTTTGCTAGATGTGGCTCTATTGGGAGGCAAAAGTTGCCTTGTGTGAGAGTACTTGTTGAGTTTGGATCTTAAGGAACCAAGTTGGAGCTGTGCACGCCGGTGTACTTTTGTGTAGCTCGTTTCGTGGTTATGTTTCAGGAACCACTAGAGGATCGTGTTGAGCAGCAAGTGCTCAGTTCTTGAGGTGTTAGGGCTTTAGTTCTTAGCAAGCGCCCTAACCTTGGTTGTGAGGATCCTCGGATGTGGCTTCCGAGAGAGTTTGTTGTTGTTGCCCTTGGGTTTGGGCAAGACAGCGAGCGTGTGTGAAGTTCGCTGTCCTTCGGATGTCCGCTTGCTGGTAAATCGTTCCTGTTGAGGAGGAGTCAGCTTAGCTCCTGAGTTGTGTTGTTGATCGAGTAGCGCGATCGTCACCCAATGAGAGTGTCCTCGCGTTTGTTTGTTAGCAAGCGGAAAGTTGTTTGTTCCGCAAGAGGGAGAGGCTGCAAGTTAAAGGGCTTGAGTTGTTGTTGGATCTTTGGAGTTTGTAGAACCCCTTAGTTCTTTGGTAGTTGAGTTGCACCGTGGATGCCGGCCTCGAGTTTTAACTTTTATGGTAGTCTTGCTGACTCGTGTTGTTCATGATCCGCAAGCTTGTGGTCGCCGCTATCCTTATTCCTCACGATGCTTCGTGGGTGGAGTTTCTGGATTGGAAGAAGAGTTAGGTCTAAGCTAAAGGAGGAAGTCCATTGAGTAGCCAGTTGGACTTAAGAGTTGAGTGGCAGCTTGGAAGCGAGCCTTGCTCGTTATAAGCTTGGGTTGGGTTTCTGCGGAGCAAGCCTTCTCGGGCTTTGTTCCTAGTTGATGTGCGTTCGCAGTTGGCGTTATAGCTGAGCCACAGTTGAGTGGGTTGGCACAGAGATGTCGTGGCATTGGTTGGAAACCTTAGAGTTGTTATCCTCCAGCTTTTGTGTTGCTAGTAGCCGCGTGTTGTTTTATTCCTTGCTGCTCGAGGTTCCCGTGAGAGGAATGTTGTTTGTTTCCCTATCTGGCGATGTTCACCTAGGCCAGTGGCTGATCGGATTGCATTGGAAAGTTTGTTGTCGGCCGTTGAGGGGCTTCAGTTTGTTAGTTTGGCCGAGTGGAGCCTGTGCCTGGACCTTGTCTTCTAAAGGTGGCCGTAGCTAAAGTTTCAGCTGGTGTGTTGGTGGTAGCCGTTTGGTGAACCAGAAAAGTGCCCCTTGGCTTCGGTGCTTCGATTTCACGTAAGATGGTTGCTTTAGTGTTGTGGACGCATGCTAGTTGGAGAAGGTTGCCTAGGGATCGATCACCGATTGGTGGTTCAAATTGGATTTCGTTAAGGATTGTAGGCAACGATGGGGTTCGCGAGTCACTTGCGAAGTAAAGAGTAGACCGTTTTGTTTACAAACACAGGAGGTTCGGTTGTTTGGTCGACATGGTGAAGTGTCGAGGCTGTTTGATAACAACTATGAGCATTCGAGAGAAGTTACGCCGAGCGTGGCGTAGAGTTTTAGAGCACGTGACCCGTCCCACGAGTTTGCGAGAGAGTAGCGCCATACAGAGCGTTCCGAGTTGGGTTAGCGAGGATAAGTGAGCCCTAGAGTCGTGAGACCGTTTGAGAGTTGGTGCGAGTCGAGAGGGTGTGACTCACCGACTAGTTATCGCATGATTTCTTGAAGCTTCGGTGTTAGTTCGGTTTTGGTTGAGATAGTTTGTGGCAGACTCGGTGTCTTTTGGGCTTGGAGACTTTAGGAAACCAAGAGGGTTCTGGTTTCAAGAAGGATTTGTGTTGTCTTAACCGGGAGCTTGGTTGGTTAAGAATCGGTGGAGTTTTCCTAGAGTTGTTTTCGTCTTAGGACTTTCGAGGACGAAAGTCTTAAAAGGAGGAGTATTGTAACGGCCCGATTTTCTATTTCGGTTACCCGGTGATTTCGGTCATTATTCGGATGTTCGGATGGGCCGTTAGATCTATTTTAACCCTTAGGGGTATTTTGGTCTTTTGCCCCGGTCGTGGTTCGAGGATTTTCAAGATTTGAGGCCATTCCTACCTTTGTCGAAGCTTAATGGTTGTTGGTTGCAAGACCCAGAGGTTTGGGCAAGTTGTTTGGAAGTTTGGAGGTGTTTTAGAAAATGGCAAAATTAATTGTAATTTTGGTGCTTCCATTGGGTTTTGAGCCCTTGCCCTAAATGGTCTTGGGGAGTTCGTAGGAAAATAGAGTTTTATTTTTAAAATAAGTTTGCTTCGTAGGGTTTGGAAAGAGGAAGCTTTGGGAAGGGATTTTAGACCTATTTAATTAGGGAAAAGGAAAGAAAATCAAGAAAATCCCTTTTCCCTTTGTTTTGCAATCTCTCTCTCTCTCTCTCTCCCTCTCTAACTCTCTCTCTCTCTCTCTCTCTCTCTCTAGCCGACCTCACCATGAAACCCTAGCCGCCCTAGCCGCACCCCTCGCCACCTGCTCGGCCCGCGCGCGACAGCCAGTTTCCACAGACACCAGTGCACCAGCGGCCAGCCAAATCCAGCCAGCGCACGAGACAAATTTCCCAGCCGCTCTCGCACGAGCTGCCCAGACGCGCCGCCCGACCCGGCGTCGGTCGCCGGACGCGCCGCACCGACCGACCAGACGGGTCGCCCGAGATCTGCCGCAACGTCCCGCACCAGTCGCCGCCTGCACGCGCGCCGCGCGCGCCGCCGCGCGCGCGCGCGCTTGCACCGCCCCGTCGTCTGCGTGCGTACCGCTCTTCCTCGTCTGCGCGCCACAAGGCCGCGCTGCGCCACAGTCGCGATCCGCGAAGCCCAGCTCAGCGCCGTCTGCTGCCCGCGCCCAGCGCCAAAGAAGCCCCGTTAGCGCCAGCGCTAAGCGCCTTCGCGCCATCGCACCAGCGGCGCCAAAATCGCCCCTTTGCGCCGAGACCCGTGCCTTCTCGGTTGGTAATTCCCGAACCTATCCCTTTTAGATTTTTAAGCTGGCTCTGGTCTCTTTGTATATTTATTTAGGATGCTTTTAAAATGCTTAGGTTGCTCGTTTTTCGCTTTAAAGCTAGGGGGTCACTATTTGATTGTGAAAGTTATTTCTACTCGTTTCCGTGGGATTTCTTACTGTGGTTGTGTGGACCTGCGATGCTATCATGATTGTGCCTTGTATGCTTGGTTGTTGTTATGAGTATGTTAGCTATTGAACGACTTGTGTTTGAAATCTTGCTAGCATGTTGCTTGTTGTTCATGTTAGTGCCATGCTAGGTTTGTTCTTCCAAATGCCATGTCTTGTGATTGTATGAAATTTCCAATTGGGTAGGTTACATGTTTTCTCTTGCTTCCATATCGTGTTGCTCTTGTGTCCCCTGATATATTCTGTTAGTTCCATGCAAGGGGTTTAATTATCTTGGCATACCTTGTTCTATTTTATTCTGTTAGTTCCGTGCCAGGCATAGGCGGGTGATGTATAGTGTAGAAGACTGTAGGGGTAACTAGTTTAGGTCCCGCTCGGGTAAGACCCCGATGGACATCTGGAGGTGTAAGACCCTGATGGGCATCCTAGTTGTGTAAGTCCCCGATGGGCATCACTAAGTTGGAGGTGTAAGACCCTGATGGGCATCCTAGGTGTGTAAGGCCCCACTGGGCATCACTGATTCTGAAGGTGTAAGGCCCCGATGGGCATCCTAGCTGTGTAAGGCCCCACTGGGCATCACTGATTCTGAAGGTGTAAGGCCCCGATGGGCAACCTAGCTGTGTAAGGCCCCACTGGGCATCACTGATTTTGGAGGTGTAAGGCCCCGATGGGCATCCTAGCTGTGTAAGGCCCCACTAGGCATCACTGATTCTGAAGGTGTAAGGCCCCGATGGGCATCCTAGTTGTGTAAGGCCCCACTGGGCATCACTGATTCTGGAAGTGTAAGGCCCCGATGGGCATCCTAGCTGTGTAAGGCCCCACTGGGCATCACTGATTCTGGAGGAGTAAGGCCCCGATGGGCATCCTAGGTGTGTAAGGCCCCACTGGGCATCCCTGAGTCGTAGGTGTGTAAGGCCCCATTGGGCATCACTGAGTCCTAGGTTGTGTAAGGCCCGAAGGGCATCCAAGTGTAGAACCTAGGATAGGCAGTAGATGAAAGCCCTTGAATAGGCTCGCTCTAGAAGTAGCTCATAGCCTAATTCAACCGTTTTGCTCTAAGTCATTGTTTTATTTGCATGTATACTAGGGTGCTAGATGACTGATGTATCGTATTGTACCCCGGTTGGGGATTCTTACTGAGTATGTTTATACTCACCCTTATTTCTGTGGTTTTTCCACCAGGTAACTTGGGACAACACCAGGATGGCTAGCGGATGGAGCTGTTTGATCATGAAATCACGCCGACACTCTGTCGTTTATTGTTTGCAATCATTTATTCAGCATGTAGTTGGACAGGAGTCCTAGGGGAATGATGTTTAAGTTGTGTAAACTGTTTTGAATGTTCTTTTATAAATACTGGCCAGGCTTATTTTACCTTGATTGGATTTGCTTATGAAAATTGTTGGTTACGTTTTAAGTGTTCCCCGTTTCCAAATGTTTTGAAAAAGTTTTAAATATGAGCACTAAACCGCTTGTTGAAAAATTCAACTTGCATGCTGAGTGAGGACCTAGGTTTAGGACCGTATTCCAGGTCGGGTAGTTACAGTTGGTATCAGAGCACAGAGTCATAGATTCTGTAGACTAACCTGCTTTGCAAGTTGTTGCCCCCATGATCATCAAGACACTCATGCGGCCGTCAGGTTTGTCTGAGTTCATTAAGCTAAGGGTTTTATTTTACAATACTGCATCTAGTATACATGTGTTACCCTTGTTTGGCAGTGAGAGCCCCAGCGTGGGCTAGCTTTTATGCTTTGTGTGGATCGCTAGTAGGTTGATTGCACTTAGAGGAGCAGGGACGTTTGGTATTTCCAACCGAGGAGTTGGACTGTTCATGTTGATCATGAGACCACGTCTAGGGTTGTCTAGACCCGTAGGCCACCTTTGTCCCTGGCAGATGAGTTGCCAAGAGTAGGGGGGGTTGAGGCTAGCACGCCTCAGAGTGAGACTCCTTGAGCAGAGTGTGCTCCAGCCATGAGGAGTTGATGGCGGTCTTTTTAGCTAACAGAGAGCGGAGACCCAGGCGCAGTTTGTAGCGCGTAGTGAGGAGTCTTGGGCACAGTTAGCCCAGCTGGTAGAGTTTATTTAGGAGACACCCCTCCTAGTAGCTCAAGTAGCCCAAGAGGTTTCCGGAAGGGCAAGATCAGCAAGTTTATGCTGATGAGTTAGTTAGCATTGATGGAGTCGCCGAGTTTGGCAAGTGGAAGCCTGAGGAGCTTGATGCTTTAGAGAACTTGCTGGTAGCGACAAGGTGGTTGACCAGGTTCGAGTTTATCATCCAAGTGTTGGGATGACCTGGTGTTCAGAGACCGATGACCTGATGTTTAGAGGTCGAGGCGTGCGTCTCGTGTTTATGCTGATGCAAAGCGGTGTGGTGGTGGAAGTCCCTTGTGAGAGGCGGACCAAAGAGAGTCGCCACCACCACACGGGCAATGGCCACGGTGCCAAGTTAGTAGCTTTTGGAGGAAGATGTAGAGACATCTTGTCCTCCTGCAAGTCTGCAGTCGTTTTTGTAAAGACCCAATCCGAAAATGGAACTAAATCTAGGTCTTTACTCAGCATGCAAATTTAAAACATAAAAGGACCCAGCCAGGGTCGGATTAAAAGCTTTTCAAACACATGAGCGGAAAACAGTCAAAACAAAGTAAACATTCATTAGGCAAAAACGAACCATTCAAATTAAAACAGTGATCGATCAAGATTTTCCTTAAAAACATAAAATAGTTCAAATCATAGTTTTCCCTACGGACCTAAGTCCAACTACATGTCAAATCCAAAAACAGTAAAATAAGACACGACAGAGTGTCGGCGAAGATCCATGATCTCCCGGCTCTCTCCGCTAGCCACCTCTGGTGCTTTGTCCCAAGTTACATGTGGAAGAAACCACGATAAGGGTGAGTATAAACATACTCAAGAAGAACCCCCGACCGTGTAGTACGATACGATGCAATCTATCATCTAGCGACCTAGTACACATGCCACAAATATCAACACGGATCTTAGCTCAATGAGCTCACAAGGCAAATCCGGAATCCACGGAAGTCTCCTACTTCCGGCCTAATGATTGGCTCTCAAACCAATCCCGGACATCTCCAAGGGTCTTTCTCCCTTGGCCAATTGATCACTCAAAACCTATCCCAAGATGTCCGACACCCTCGAGGGTCTTTCTCCCTCGACCAATTGATTAACTCTAAAGTTAATCCCAAAGGGGTGTCCTCAAGGGTCTCTTACCCTCGCTTATAAATCTGGACTATCGGGAGAGTACCCAAGTCCGCTCTAAACAAGAAGGAACTGTGTACTCACGAACATTAGCCCGGGAGCTCTCCGAACCGGCTACTAACGCGCGTGTCTTGCGCACACCGCATGCTCTTCTCGCAACCGGGCGTAAATGCGGGGGCCTAAGGGCAAACTACGCGCCGAGTACGCATGCCTAAGACTCGGAAACGGTGTCACCGATCACGAGTGGTGTGAGGCCCTCGGCACTCATCTGCGCACTGTACCACCGACTGAAGCTAAGAACCGGCCAAGGTAGGCTTGCACCGTTGGCGTGGTTCCGCTCTAACAGAGCTACAAACTAGGCTTATGCCAATGAGGTAGCTAACCCTCACCGGCTGCCGGGGAAGCAAGGTGCGTTATGCTTCGCTCTACTCCCGACCGGTGGGGACAAGGTACGTTGTGTCCGCTCTCGACCTCTAGATGATGACAAACCCTATCATACTAGCTTAAACTACCAAGTACGTGATTCCCAAGCTAACATTCACAAAGACATCTCATCATACATAGCCTAGCATGATACTACGTGCTTAAAGCAGAAATCTCAAGCATGCTTTGGAAGAACAAACCTAGCATGGCACTAACATGTACAAAAAGGCAAAACATGCTAGCAAGAATTTAATCACTAGCTATCCTATCCACTAACATGCTCATAAAGGTAAACAAGCATACAAGGCACAATTAAGAAAGCATAGCGAGGTCCACACAACCACGGTAGGAAGTCCTTACCGAAAACAAGTGGAGAGTAGCTATCACAACCAAAAAGACCCTCGAGCTTAATACGAACTCGATCAACCTAGGCATAAATAAAGCATCCTAAGTAAATACATACAAAGCAGCCTGAAGCTTAGGAAACACAAAGGGATTGGTTCGGGAATTACCACCGAAGACACGGGCCTCGCAGCAAGGAGAGGGTGGCTTGGCGCCGCTGGTGCGGGCTGGGCGCTGGTGCGCGACACGTCGGGCGGACGCGCTTGGCGCAGCGTGTGCGGCGTCTGGCTAGGCGGCGCGCGCGAGCGAGCGGCTCGGCCGGCTTGCGCGCGCGGCGAGGGTCGCGCTGGAGCGCGGCGCGCGTGCGGCGGCGGCGCGTCTGGGCTGCGCTGGCATGCATCGCGACCACGAGCGACGCCGGCGGTCGGCTGGCGGCCCACGGCGACGTCAGCGGCGATGGTGTCGCGACGGTGGGGCTTCGGTCGGCAGCGTCGCGATGCGGCTGGGCGAAGCGATGTTGGCGGCGGCGCGGCGTGCAGTCAGTGCGCGCAGGGTCAGCGAGCGGGGGTCTGGCGCGTATCTTGAGCGCGGGTGGTGCGTGCGCGGCTAGGGTTTGGGTGGCTCGGGGTGGCTCGATGGTGTGGCTAGGGCTTTTGCTCGGCTAGGGTTTTAGGAGAGAGAGAGAGAGAATGCGGCTCTAAGGGAAAAATTAGGGGTTTTTGATTTTCCTTCTTTTCCTTATTTTTAAATAGGTTAGGAGACCTAAATTCCTTTCCCAAGGCTTTTCTCTTGCGGGTCCCATAAAGAAATTCTTTTCTCTTTTCTTTTTAATTAAGACTCTTTTCTTAAAACTCCACATTCACCATTTAGGCAAGGCTCAAATCCCAAAAGATTCAATTAATTTTCCAATTAATTTTGTTATTAATCGAAGGAAAACGGGCTTACAATACTCCCCTTTAAAAGACTTTCGTCCCGAAAGTCCTAAGACTGGAACAACTCTCGGGTAATGAGTCCTCATCTCATCCTCTAGCTCCCACGTCGCTTCCTCTGCCTCTGATGCCTCCAAAGAACCTTTACTAAACTTATCTCTCGGTTGCGCAATACCTTGCGCTCATAAGCCAAAATTTGCACGGGCTTCTCCTCGAAGGATAAATCTTTACTCAACTCTAGGGGCTCATGCTCTAGCACATGCGAAGGATCTGCCACGTACTTTCTCAACATCGAAACGTGGAACACATTATGCACCGCCGACAAAGACGGGGTAAAGCTAACCGATAGGCCACTTTGCTCCGATCCGCTCAAGGATCTCAAAAGGCCCTACAAACACTGGGGCTCAAACTTTTGCCTCGCTTTCCAAACCTTAACACCCCACGCATAGGTGCTACTTTCAGAAAACATGTTGACCCACCTCAAACTCCAAGTCTCTACGCCTCACATCGGCGTAACTTTTTCTCGCTACTTTGTGGCCTTTGTCAACATGCGAGTCCTTATCTTCGCAGCTGCGTCGTTCGTCATCCGAAGTAACTCGGGTCCCGTAACTCGTGCATCACCAACCTCCTCCCGCAACACCGGGGATCTGCAGCGCTTACCATACAACGCCTCGAATGGGGCCATCTCGAATAGTCGCTGATAATCGTTGTTGTAGGCGAACTCCATCAAATCAGTCTTCGTCCCAACCGCACAGGAAGTCCAAGACACGGGCTCTCAACATGTCTTCAGAATCGATTCACCTCTCGGTCGACCATCGGTTTGAGGGTGGAAGGCGCAGAAGAAGCCGCACTCGCTTCCCAAACCCTTCCGGAGCGCTCTCGAGCGAGATGTGAACCGAGAATCCCGATCGATACTATCTTTGCGGGTACCCCCGGTACCGCACAATCAATGCTCAAGGAACAATCGTGGCCCACTGCTCCACGGGATAACTAATCTTCCCGGGAATAAAGTGTGCACTCTTGGTCACCGGTCCACTATTACCTGATCTACGTAAACCCTCTCTCGGTGTCCTCGCAACCCGCAGATAAAATCCATCGAAATCTCGTCCCACTTCCACTTTGGGAACACTTAACGGCAGCGATAAACTGCGCAGTTTTTACGTCTGGGGCCTTCACTTGTTGACAAGTGAGACACCGCTAACAAACTCCGCTATATCTCGCTTCATGCCCATCCACCAAAACGTCTCGCTTGAGATCTGGTACATCTTGGTACCTCCCGGGTGCCAAGTGAATGGGAACTATGTGCCTCGGCGAGCAACTCTGCTTTCGAACCTCTGCGTCATCCGGGCGCACAACCGACTCTCTCATACCTTAAGCCTCCGTCGGTGCCACAACAAAGTCGAAATCGCCATCAGCCTCAACCCTCTCGAGCAATCTCCTCAACTTGGGATCACTCGGTGATCGTCCGATGATCCTCTCGCTAAGCGACGGCCGAACTGATAGGCTGGGCTATCTCGGCGGTAACCTCTCCCAACAAGATCGCAATACCGTTCGCTCAAACTCTTTCCGCAATTCAACTTGGGAGCTCAAAGAAAGCTGCTGAATGCGACGTCTTCCTACTCAGTATATCAGCCACAACATTGGCTTTTCTCGGGATGATACAAAATCTCACGATCGTAGTCCTTTACTAACTCGAGCCACCTCCTCTGCCTCATGTTCAACTCCTTACGAGTGAAGAAATATT